>ML781963.1:514353-550573 GCA_009831015.1 Picea engelmannii | reverse complement strand
AGTTCTTTGTATCCGGGATCCCCGATATCCCGATGTGCGATAAGCTCCTTTCCTAGGGGCTAGCCCCTACCGGATAAAATATGATCGACCTGACCTGTCCTCAGCTCTGTCGGGAAATCGTGCATCAGCATATCGCGATTCCTACTGCTATGTGCACGGGAGTTTCAATTCCCCGATCCCCGACTCCGCGGGATCTATCGCCACGTGTCTCCTCTCTGAAGAACGGCTCTGATCCTTTCGGCATTTCTGTGGGCCCGATTTTCCCGATGCTCTCGGCACTTCGCGTCTCGCGAAATCATAAAGCTGCCCTTTGTGTGTTGGAGTCACGACGAGCAAAACGCCGAGATGGCCAGTCCTTGCGACACGCGCCCCTGAATCGGACGGCTTATAATTATCCTCCCAATAGAAAGGACCCCTTTACTGCTAAATGTTGGGTGAATTGACAACCCCGAGATCCCGATGACTGTTGATCTGCTTCGTGGATGGATCTCGGCTGCCAATATCAAAACTTTGCCCGCTCGCTTGACCCGCTACTTGGAAAAACAAAACAGAAACTCTCCGAGCTGCGCTTGAGCATTTGTGCGACTAGCGGGGCCGAAAGCTTCTCGAACCCATGACTAGAATTATTACTAACAGTTTCAATTGTAGAAAATTTCACCAAGGAATTGTAAAACATTTCCAAAAATGTTGTTAGAATGCAAATCCCCATGTCGTTCTCTCAATGTGGCTCCAACTACTTTGGAAGATTTGCATGGTGTTCATGGCTATGAAACTTATTTATAGAGAATGGAAATATAAACACCATCCTGACTTGAGAATGGTTCCATTGGCCTATGTAGGGATGTTTTTTTACATCAAATGGTAAAAAATTTGGTTAAATTTCAACTTTGAGACTTTATTGCTTACTCTTGCCAAAGTCGATATCCATGGCTCCTTTATGGCCTAGAGTATATGGAAATCATGTGAAACCATTAAAAGGTGGTTTAACTATTGATACAGGTGGATATGAACACATTTCAAAGAATTTAGAATGCTTTAGAAGGACTTGGGTGGATCATATACTCTAGATGATCAGGATGGACCTGGAAAATGCTCAAAATTCAAGTATTTCAAATTCACTCAAAAACAACATCATCGCATAGATATCGTTGTCAAATTTCCAATGGCATGAACGACGCCTTAAACAGAGTCTGTATGTAAAAGTTATGCATCGTCAAATTTTGGTCAAATGGAAAAAAGTCAAAGGTGATGTGTCACCACTGCAAGGGTGACATGTGGCACATTCGTACTGACACATGTGGCAGGCTCTGAAAGAGACACGTGGAAGTTGTGTAGTGGCAGAGACAAGTACATTCAACACTAGTCAGCGGCTGACAAGTGGCATCAATCGATGTAAGACACGAGGCAAGGGGAAACCAATGAGAGGATGCCACGTGGTACCCTCCCATTGGCCTATTTCGTTCAGTTATATTAAATTTGTTTGCACCCTCTGTAGTTGAACACGAAATCTCGAAACAACAAAGCAACCACAATACCAATGCGCCATCGCTTGTTTGCACCCATCGTAGTTGAAAACAGAATCTCCAAACAACAAAGCAATCACAATACCAATGCGCCATCACTTGTTTCTTAACTCATACGTGACAAAGATTTGTTATAAAATTGTTGTTTGTTGTAATTCGACTGAAAAAGGGTCGGGGCTAAGCCCCGACTCTTGATCACATTATATGCAACAGAATCGGTTCCTATTCGCACGAGGGGCTTAATCGTTATATGCCACAAATCATAACAAGCAATCAATTATATATTAAATGGTTCATGTGCCATGCTCTCCAACAAATGCCACAAGGGTTATTATTCCTTGCCTTGGGACTATAGCAATCGTTCGATGAGTTGACTGTCTATTAATCAACAGTTTGACTTAAAAATTTTACTCTTTCAAATGTTGAACATAGTAACACTAAGAAAATAATATTTATTTGAATTAAAATATATTTTTTTCTTCAATTTTGTTGGCCCTCAACTTTGGGGCGTTATTGGTGAGGTGGCGGCATAAATTGAAATTGCATCCTATTGATTTTAATTTATTTCGATTGGCAATGTTTAACATGGGAAAATATGGAAAGTAATTTTTTTTAGAATTAAAATAAATTGAAAACCATTTTTATCTTCAATCTTATTAGACTTCAACTTTGAAGTCTTATTTCCCAGGTGATTGTGTGCATTAATAGTCATAGAAACTTGCAGTAATGTTAGTCCCTTGTAACTGCCAGCACCAACTATAGTATTAATGTTAGTCCCGTGTAAATTTCAACAACGACTGTAGCTTTCCTCGCGTGCGCACCTACCACAGAGATGTCATAAATATTTCCTATCACTACACCACCTTCGCAGTTGTTACACAACCTTCTCTTTGACACCAATGTAGTTGATGGATTCCATGCCCTGTGTCCATTTCCTGTCTGCTCCTCACAACTTGGAAAGCCAAAGGGATTGTGTTGGGGGCATTCTCTCTGCTCCTCACCCCTTGGAAATCCAGCAGCAGCGTCAGAGATAGATGCTCAAGAAGCAACCTCACAACCACCTTATTACAGAGCATAGAACGCCAACCATATCATAACCTCACAACCACCTTATTACATAGCATAGAACGCCAACCATATCATAACCTCACAACCACCTTATTACAGAGCATAGAACGCCAATCATATCATAAAATATGAGAGATATCCAATTGGAACTTATTTTTGTAGCAGAG
The DNA here is from genome assembly GCA_009831015.1 of Picea engelmannii. Taxonomy (NCBI): domain Eukaryota; kingdom Viridiplantae; phylum Streptophyta; class Pinopsida; order Pinales; family Pinaceae; genus Picea; species Picea engelmannii. Next base: position 547,815 of record ML781963.1, on the reverse strand, counting down.
ACATAAACAATCAAGGAGATAAGACCACAAAATCCAAAATGCTTTTTTCACGGGTACAGTTACTCAATTTATCAAGGAAAAACATATTGATTCAGTCAATTTTTGTTATTATTTGTTCATTGATGAAAAGTCTACATTAAAGGATTCTATTTTTCGGGTTATCGAAGTACTTACAAGTGACTGATCTATTTGTAGCAACAAAGAGGATGACTCGAATCCTAAAACATTTCTTCCATTTTCATCTATTTTTCCATTACAAGAGCAAATAGCAAGTCCGTTAGCCAATCACAGTACCTGTATTAGAGGCAGTGGAGCGAGTTGGATTAGATGCAACAACCAACACTTATTGCAATATTCTCTTATATTCCAAGTACACCATATAAAAGACAATGGTATAAACTTGCTTGGATTCCTTGTTGGTCCACTTGTATATAACAATCTTGCAATATCATTTGTTCTGATTTCGCACCCCACAGAAGAACAACAAATTTTAAGGTTGCAGATGAGTTGAACTTTGTCGTGGGCTCATTGAATAGACCTGGATGGTCAACAAGAGATGCAACACTGTCAAAATGAAGGTATATTTGCAAACGTTCCTCCATTGAGGATCTGGAACCATGAACTATATTTATTGCTCCATCTGGCATAATGTTCTGATCAATGACAAACCAACGACATGAATTGCACCCAAACAGAAGGAATGTGGATGTTGTCTTGTACAGAACTTGGAGGAGGATTTCTAGGTCGCCAGTAGGGGTTCATGATGTTGTAAATACTAAAAAGGATGTGTGCAACAATGGAAAATACAAACGATGTATGGAAAAATACTTGCAAGGAGAGAAAGGTTGTGAAAGCGTGTCCTTCAGGGGAGGGGACAGATCTTTGGTGATAAGTTAGTGGAAATTTGATAGGGAAGTTTGCATAAAATATAATGTTTTTATAAGAAGAGTTTAAGTTCCTGATAAATATTGAGCTCTTTGTTTGTTGATAAAAGCTCTGAATCTTGTTGAAGCTTGTTGTATAATAACAGAGCGGATCCTTTAAGAGGCTGGAAACTTGTTGCCTGGAGAACTGCCCCATCCTAATTGGAGGTCTCTATGCTGCCTAATTATGAGCATGTCACGAAACCTTGAGCTAAAAAAGAAAGAACCCACCCTCTCTATTCGGTTGCATGGATGGATGGTTGCAATTTTAGTTTTCATGTTTGGGGCAACATAATGGAACATAAAGAATGAACATGGTAGATATCTCAGACGACTCAGTGAGGTCGTGTTGCCTCATGCATGGAACAATGTTCTCATGACATGTTAACAACAATGCAGCTATTTCTTTTCTAGTTAGAGCGGACACCTCAAACGTTTGTGATTGACACAAACTTCTCGTAGCTAAGTACCCTCAAACATTATTATTATTTTAAAAATTCTCTCTCTCTGAATGCCCTTCTTCATATAGTTATTGCCAAATTAAATAGTTGAATGATTATTTTAAAATTGTATTTATTATTTTTTATAACATTTCTATATAATTAAAAGTTAATAATAATTTAGTTATATAAAATCGTTTTTAAAAATTGATTTTGACAAATATTTTTTATATAATATTTAAATATTTTAAAAAAATAATTGAAATTATATCATATTAAAATGTTTTAAAAAAATAATTGAAACAATTTAATATATCTGTGTTTAATAACAATAATTTGAGCGAATTTAATATTTGTGTGTTTATTAACAATAGAAGGAATGTTCTTTGCATTGTTGTGAATTTAATATTCATGTGTTTAGTAACAATCGAAGGAACGTTCTTTGCATTGTTTAAACCCTTTTTTTGGGAGTTTGTGAACACTTAGCAGGATTTGTAAAGATGCTTATTTGGAAATGCGTTTGGATAATTCTGCTAAGACTCATCTTAACCAATAGTCACATTTTACTATTTGAATGAAGAACAGAGAACATAACATGACAACAATACTTTATTATAGAGAACTCTCGTAACTAAAGTTTATTCAATCAACAATGCTAAATATTAACATGTAAAAAAAAAAAGAATTAAAATTAACTTGTAAATTTTTTTATATAATGATTATGATGAAAATTGTTATTTAATTCACTAAGCATAATGGGCAAACTTTGAAATATTTAAAATAATTAATAATATTCTAAAATCTAAATGAAATAGGCAAGAGTTTTTATGTTGGCGTGAGACACAAATATTCATAATGAGTTATAATAATTTACCACTTATCATAAACTTTAGTTTACTTTAAATGGGGTATAACTAATTCCAATATCTATAGAAAAAAAAAAGGAAAGATATTAAACAATATTGATAGAATAAGATTTAATCGGAGATTCTATCCAAATATCACACTTATGTATTACTCCACTTGATTCATTAATGGTTTTAAATCATTATTTTTATCAATTTCCAAACCTACTAAGTTGTCATGCAACATTTGTTTATCATAAAAGTTTTGTTATACGGTGGTTTTTAAACCACCTACCATATTTAATATGTTTTAAAACCATATGTATTAAAAAAGTTTTTATTACAAAAAAATCGACCGCGAGCAGCCCTGAGCGAGCCTCCCTCTGCGTCTTCTTGCCGCCGCCATGGCCCCAGGTGGGGGCTTTGAGCCTCCCCCTCCTCTTCCTCCTAATCTCTCGGCCTTCAAAAAGCTAATCGAGGCATGCTGCAGACGCCCAACCTCAGCCACCCAGGAAAAATTCGTGAAAAAGTTAGACTCCATCTCGTCGGTCGCCCTCTCTGTTGATGAGCCTTGTCGAGCTGCTTTAAACTTAGCTACAAGAAGCCAGATAGGTCAATTTACAATATTATGGCCTTCTCCAAAATCCATTGAATCCTGGATCCAGAGGAACTGGAGACCGTTGGTCTCGGAAGGTATTAAGAGCCATTTCGTCGGGAAAGGATACTGTGTGTTCTTATTTGACAACACTAAAGACATAAATTTAATATTCAGAAATGGCCCATATTTTATGGGACCCCAGGGGCTCTATCTGAACCAGTGGACGTCAGATTTTGATCCATCTCAGGATATGCCTTCGACGGTCCCAGTCTGGGTGCGTCTTCCCCACCTGCCTCTGCATTGTTGGAGCCTAAAATCCTTACAAGCTATTGGAAATGATCTAGGTAAATACATTGATAGAGAAAAAAGGAAGAACCAATACTCCTCTGAGTGAATATGCGTGGAGGTGGACTTGGAAATAGGGATCCCAGAGGCCATAAAGATAACAGTGGCAGACTGGACACATGTGCAAGAACTGGACTACGAGCAACCGCCTTTTAAGTCTAGGAATTGCCATGACTACGGATACTTCGCAAGAAACTGTAAAAAGAAGGTAGAGGAGGAAGCAGAAAAGTTGAAAGGGGAGCAATGGACGAAGGTGCAAAAGTAGGCTCCCACAAAGCATCACAGTAAACTATGTTCGAAAGGGACCCCTACAGGTTCCACTGTGCCCAGTTCAAAGGAACCTCAAGTGGATGGGACCACAACTATTCATCGAACATACCCATCCTTGAATCCTTTTGATCCTCTCAGCTCTCAGGAAGACCCTCCAGTGATAAATCGGGAAGTGGATTAGTAGGCCCCTCTCCCATCAATTGAAGGAAACAACGAAAAGAACCCCTGCACTCCATCAGTTACCCAAGTAGAAGGCTCCTCTTCACCCACATACACGGACATGACAAGGAAGAAACCCCCTGAGATATCATGCTCATCAGATGATGAAACTTTTGAAAGTCCATCGAGAAAAGCAGGAAGGAAATCCCTCAAAGAAGCAAGAGAGGAAGAAGCGGAGAGGCATAAAATGCAGGGAAGCCAATCCACGCTTGAAATTTCCATTGGACGAAACACTAGAGCAAGGCCACCCAAGGGAGGCCCCTCTTCTTCCCATCCCAGTAAATAATGCATATAGTCTCTTAGAACTGTAGAGGCCTAGGGAATCCCTTGAAAATCAAAGCAGTGAAAGATCTATTGAAGGCAGAATCACCAGAGATCCTCATGCTCCAAGAGACAAAAATAGAAGGAGAAGTCCGTCTCGATCTAAACCGAACGGAATGGAAAATAAATGAGGGAAAGGCAGTAAGTGCAAGGGATACTTCTGGAGGGCTTGCCACAGTTTGGATTGAAGATATGTTTCAGCTGGAAAGCTCCTTTGAGACACATCATTGGATATATACTGAACTCCTCCATAAAACAAGTAAGATTACAATCGCCATGTTCAACCTTTATGTTCCAGTTCATTATGTTGAGAAAAAATATTGTTGGCAAACTCTTCTTGATTTTGTAGAAGCCTATTCTCCCAACAACATCATAGTAACAAGGGACTTAAATATTGTGCTAGATCCAAAAGGAAAAAGAGTGGGCATCATTAGTAGGGACCAATTTCTCCCCCTTGTAGAGGACATGATACAACAGTGGGACCGTCTATACCTTAAACCCATTAAGGGCCTTTACATGTGGACAAACAATAGAACAGGGGTTGCACACATTTTTGCTAGGCTTGACAGGTTCCAAGTGCAAAGCACCCTCTTGCTGGAAAAGAAATTTTTTTCCACCAAAATCCTCCCAAAGTTTACCTTAGACCATAAGCCCATCCTCTTGCAGTTGGATGAGGAAGAAGACTTAGGTCCCATTCCTTTTAAATTTAGTCCCCAATGGATCGAATAGGAAGGGTTCATGGAAGTAGTAACCAAAGCCTGGTCTACTCGGTCACCATCTCTCCAAGCTTTGTTTGGGAGCCGAAATTAAAAACAACAAAATCAGCCCTAAAAGACTGGGTCAAATCTCCCTCCAATCCCTACTCTGCCAAAAGAAAAGTGGTAGTCCATCAGTTAGCAGATCTTCAGCAGGAAATGAAAAGCCAAAACATAACCACTCAAAATTTGGAGAAGGAACAAGCTGCCCAGTTTGCCACTTACAGATCTTACTGTCATGAAGAGGAGTACTGGAAACTAAAGTCCTGAAGCCTGTGGTTGGCAGTCGGTGACCGTAATATGACCTTATTCCATAGGCAGTTTTGAGCTCATCTTTCCCAAAACTATATCTCTGAAATCACTTCAGCAAATGGGACAGTCCATAAAGGTTATGCCCAAATCAAGGCAGCAACAAAAAATCATTTTCAAAATTTCTTCTTAGAGGATGGGACGGAAAATGGGGAACTCTTTGTCGATTTCCTCTCCCACATGCCTCATCTAGTCAGCAACGAGATCAACGCAAGCCTCTTGAAACCTTTTTCTGAGGAGAAAATCAGCTAGGTGGTCTAGGACATGGAGTCCGACAAAGCTCCTGGCCCTCACGGCTTTTCCATAGATTTCTATAAAGATTGTTGGATAATTATCAAGACAGATTTACTGAGAATGGTTAAATATTTTCAACAAAAGGCCAAAGTGGGAGGCAACACTAACTCCACTTTTCTTACTTTAATCCCTAAAGAAGTGAATCTAGCCTCTTTTGACAGGTTTAGACCTATCTCACTTTGCAATGCCTCCTACAAAATCCTTTCGAAACTGCTAGCTAACAGACTAAAACCTCTGTTGGGACAACTAATCTCCCCCACCCAAGGGGGCTTTGTCAAAGGGAGGCATATCTTGGATAATGTGATTCTCATCCAAGAAACCATTCACTCAAGCTCTTAGAGGAAAGAGCATGGATTGCTTATAACGTTGGACATGGCAAACACATTTGATCGGGTCAAGCGGTCCTTTCTGTACAAAGTGTTGCTCGCCTATGGAATTAGCTCAGAATTCGTAAATCTGATCAAAGCCTGCATTGACAAGCCCTGGATTGCGCCTCTAGTAAATGGTCAACTTGCTAACTACTTTCAAGAAACAAGAGGGATAAGGCAAGGTTGTCTGCTACCCCCCTTTTTGTATATCTTGATGGCAGACTCCCTGAGCAGGAAGTTGATAGCTTAAAGGAATGTCGGGACTATTCCGGGCATCCACTCGACAAAACGAACAGATGCAGTCAACCACGCTTTGTTTGTTGATGATTCCCTTCTCCTTGGAGGAGCTTCCCTTCGAATTGCAAGGGCATTCAACGAGATTATTCAAAACTTTTGTTGCATTTCAGGAGCGTTGGTTAACAAAAGAAAGAGTGTTGTTTATGGATGGAACACGGAGGAGCAAACCATCCTTGGAATTGCATGTCTCTCGGAATTCCTTGGATTTGTTTCCTGGGATAAAATCAAGTACCTAGGCCTTCCTCTAACATTGGGAGCTAACAGATCTTCTCTCTGGATGGAAGTTATTAGCAAAATTAAATCAAAGATAGTATCTTGGGGAGGACAGTGGCTTAATAACGCTGGCAAGTTGATTCTCATCAAAGCAATCATGTCTTCCCTCCCTATCTATCAGGCATCTTTTCTCCTTTCTCCAAAGGTGATCACTGAGCAGGTCTTGAATCTGATCAGAGACTTCCTATGGCATGGAGGCAAAGGAAATAAGAGGAAATGTCATCTTGTCAGCTCGGACTTAGTAAAATGAACTAAGCAAGAAGGCAGCCTCCAAGTAAGAGACCTCGGTCTGGCCAACATCACCTTAGGAGGCAAAATATTATGGCAATTGTACTCCAACAGAAGCCACCCTGTAACTCTGCTCCTTCGGAAGAAATACCTCAAAGGAGTTTCCCTGAGAAATCTTCAGTCTGATAACACCTCCAAAGGCACCCAACTATGGAATCTCTGCAGAAAAGGACTTGAATTCTTTAAACATCAATTATTCAAAGTCCCGGGGAATGGAAAAAGAACCCTGCTCTAGACATATAGCATTATGGGCAACTCGCCTCTTGAAAACGCAGGAGATTTAGCAGAGCTTCGGGAATGGCTTTCCCAACTCGGATTATATAGCCTAGCAGACATCTCTGCTTGGGACGAAGAGGGTTACTAAGTGGATTGGGTTTTCCCTAATCTACCCACAAATCTCCTCCACCAGAAGCTTCTCCTCATCGATGCGTTGAAGGGATCAACCCCTATTAGCATAGACGATTTTTTGAGCTGGGGGGAGACAGGAATTTAGATGGTCGCTCAAGGATATGCAGCTCTGCAAGTCCACCATCCTCCTTCTCACAATCCGACAATCTAGAAGCTATTTTGGGACAGCTACGACCTCCCAAAGATCAACTTCTTCATGTGGGTGCTCCTACACAGGTGTGTGCTAACTGGAGAAAATTTAGAAAAACGTGGCATCCTTGGCCCATACAGATGCAATTTATGTCGAATGGCCCCTGACGATTTAGACCACCTCTTCATGGATTATCCCTTTGCTCAATCGTTCTGGGCCCTTGCGCTCCAAGCCCTCAACGTGATTGTTCCATCCCAGATCATTGTTGGCGCCCTCTATAGCTCTTGGAAAGAACGGTATCCAAGGGTGATAAAAGCCAATTCATTGTGGAACCATGTCTGGTCTTCCATTCCCAAGTTCATTTGCTGGAATATCTGGCTCGCAAGAAATGACATCATTTTTAATAATACAGTGCACACTCCATTGATAGTAGTGACCAAAGCCAAGGCGTACTTGTTGGAAGCCTTGGGAAACTACTCAACAAAGCTGGACACCTCTCTCACTTCAAAGGAAAAAATTGGATGGGCGCTCTCTTGCCTTGGGGAACGATGAAGAACATAGCTCTCCCTCCCAATAATCCCACTTGGCGCATAAGAATTCCAGATGAAGAATTCAAGGCTGGTGGAGAAAGCAAAATAAGATAACAGTCTTCTTCGATGACGCCTCCAAAGTGAATCCAGGGATTGCAGGAGCAGGCGGAATCATCTATTCCCATGATGGGACTCGAGAAGACAGTTTCAGTTGGGGGTTAGGACAAAGAAAAAACAACCAAGACGAAATCCTTGGGATGCTAAAAGGATGCCAGATCACCCAGGAACATGGAAATGAAGCTCTTCAAGTCTTCGGTGATTCAGAAATTTTAATGAAAACCTTAAATGCAGAGGACCACTTCTCCAATCTAGCACTCAACAAGACTCTCCAAAGACTTCGGGGTTCTTTACAATGTTTCACCTCCTTCGATTTTTATCACATCCTCTGCAATTTGAACAAAGAAGTAGACAAAAAGGCTAATGAGGGTTGCAGCTTGCCACAAGGAGTTTTCAGAAAGAATGATGAGGCACCTATGTCCAGTCCCATTCCTTAGCTGCAAGATTCAGTTCTAGGCAAAAGTAAGGAAAAAATAAAATATATTAAGGAAAGAGAGACAAAGATCGTCTGTAATCCTGGTTGATTTGGCCTCGGCCCAACCGATCCTTCTTTCAATAAAATTTAACCGTTTTAGTTAAAAAAAAAGTGAGGGGGGGGGGGGGTTATTACCAAGACATGCCACCAAAAGTGGGTTATTTTAACCACTTTTTAAAAACACGTGAGAATTAAAAAAGGCACCAAACTTTGGTTGAGTGGGTTTTGAATATTAAATGTAATTTGTTAATTGTTGTAAATTTTAACCACTTTTTAAAAACACATGATAATTAAAAAGGCCACCAAACTTTGGTTGAGTGGGTTTTGAATATTAAATGTAATTTGTTAATTGTTGTAACACCTATGCTAAAGTTAGCATATGGTTTCAACAATGTAATTATGCCATTAATAAGTGGTTGAGGTCAAATGAGGGAGCCTCGTTTTAAACCACCTATCATATTTAATATGTTTTAAAACAATATGTATTAAAAAAGGTTTTATTACCAAGACATACCACGAACTATATGAAAAGTGGGTTATTTTAACCACTTTTTAAAAACACATGAGAATTAAAAAGGCCACAAACTTTGGTTAAGTGGGTTTTGAATATTAAATGTAATTTGTTAATGGTTGTAAAGCCTATGCTAAAGTTAGCATATGGTTTCAACAATGTAATTGTGTCATTAATAAGTGGTTGAGGTCGAATGAGGGAGCATCGCCTATATAAAGAGGTGTCCCCTGTAATTGTGAATCATCATGTGAGGTTGTAAGAGTCACAAGTTTACACACAACATCGTGTATAAGTTTTTTTTATATTAAGAGAACACAACAATAGTCTATTTGTGCCAACAACTCTTGTGCTAAGTTTTTTTTGCGGCACAAGTTTTGAGACAACTAAGGATTGTATGTATTGTTTTGTGTGCTTAAGGGAGTTTGAGGCACTTTAGCGAAATATAGTTGTGTTTATAGTCGTTTTTACATGATTTTTTGCAAGGAGTTCATATTTGAGGTTCTTTTTTACATCCAAGTAGCGGATTTTCAGCTCATAGCCTTGTTTCGTGTGTCAAGCGGTGTTTGAGGCACTATGACGAAACATAGTCAATATTAAACTCATCCTTCTCAGTTTTTCGAGAGGATCGCAAGGGTGATGTCCTCTTCTGCATCAAAGCAGTAGATTCGAAGGGTGTCTTCAACTCTTGTAATGTAAAGCTATCTTATTTGTACTTTCAGTAATTATTGAGCTTTTATAAGAGCGGTCTCACTTGTTGGAAGTGGACCCAGAGACAGTCGTTGTTGTATGGATATTATTACTGCTTTCATGTGATTTTGTTTGCTCATGTATGATTATGAGAGTTATGTTCTTCAGCTTATGTGTTTGGTTCAGTTCACTTCCATGTTATAAGCATTGTTAATAAAGATTCTTGGAATAGGAAAGTGGTGTTGAACTTTATGATATTTTCAGTTCTGATCAAGTAGTGCATGAGTTCTACCCATTTTTTTAGATAAAGTGGTATCAGAGCAGGTCTGATAGGTGAATGATTACAAGGGCTAAACACAAGCATGGTGAAGGTGAGATTGCAGATTATAATCCAGAAATTGGTTCCAGGAGCTTCACTCAAAGAGGAGAGATAGCCTCGCCGAGAAAAGTGGGCCCTTATGAATCTGAAGATGTTTTCTTTGAGTCCTTTAATTATATGAAGGCAATGGTGGAAGAGCTTTATAATGAAAGAATATTACATAAAGGAGAAAATTTTGGACAAGTTACGGACGAAGATGATCTTCCTCCTTCTCAACCTCCTTCAAGACCTCCATCTCCGCCTCCTTCAAGACCTCCATCTTTATCTTCACCCCCTTAATCTCCTTCCACTTCTCTGCCCTCATCTCCACGTAAGAATATTGCTTCAAAGAAGTTGTCGTTGAAGTTGGATTTTAAGTTTAACTTGCCTATATATAATGGTGAGCCTAATGTAGAGAAGATAGATAATTGGATTCGTCAAATGGAAGTTTAATGTTGTGTTTAGCACATTGATGAAGACGAGGTAAAGATTCAGTTAGCCTCTCTTCGCCTTGAAGGAACGATGTTGGTTTGGTGGGAAGGTAAACTTCTGGAACATATCGACAAGATTCTTTCTTCTTGGTCAGAATTCAAAGTTGCATTGAGGAGACAGTTTTATCCTTTGCCATATAGGCAAAAAGAAATTATGGAGTGGCATTATATGAGGCAAGGAAAATGACAGAGTGTTCAGGATTTCATTGAGGAGTTCAGGAAGAAATCTTTGGCTTTAAATATTTCATTACATTCTACAAAAACCTTTCTGAAATATATTGGTGCTTTGAATTGTTACATTCATCATACTCTTCTTTTGTTAAACCCCACTAATTTTGATGAAGTATATGTTCAAGTTGTTCATCTTGAGTCCAAGGGAAAGGATACTAAAGATTGTTCTTCTAATGAATTTGTTCAACAAAAGGGAAGTAAGAACAAGGGAAAAGAGAAGTAGGTAACTATGGTACGAAAGGAAGAAGCAAAAACCACATGTACTCATTGTGAGAAGAGTGGGCATGATGAGGATCATTGTTGGATGTTGCATCCTGAATTAAGACCTAAGAAATTTGGAGGCAAAGGGAAGCAAAAGGCAATTGCCACGGTCCAACAAGTAGATTTTGGATCTAAGTAAGGTGATGAGACACGAATCACAGTTGTAGGTGTTGTGAAATCAAGTAAGAATGTCTCTATGATGTCTGCAAAAGCAAGTGAAGGATATGGTAATGGAATCAGCAAGTTATCTCCTAATCATGAAATGTTACAGTAATCTCCAAAGTTGTTACAAGAAGATCCATTGGATGCAAGAGATGGGGATTTTGTCAAGAAGAGAAAGAATGTTGCTAAGTTATTCTTACTAGCATTTGTATGTTCGCTACTACTGATGATATGTTGTGCATTGCCAGTAGTGGAAAATATGTATACATGTAGAGATGAAAGTCCGAGAATGGTTTATTATGTTAGCAGCTTTGTTTCGGCCTTCATCCTTGTTATTCAGCTGATTGCAATGAGGGAGGCGGTACAAGTATGAAGAACAAATACAGGTCAAGTGGGGAGGCACTTCTCTCACTTAGTATTTGAATGAAAACACTTTTGGTGGTCCAAAATTCCTTTAGTGGGGAGGAATGATCCAGGTGGATCTAAAGACATGTCAGAGAATTCATAATGCTTCAGAAGGATCTGGGTGGATCCTATACTCTAGATGATCAGGATGGACCTAGAAAATGCTCAAAATTCAAGTATTTCAAATTCGTTCAAAAACAATATCATTGCGCAGAGCTCGTCCTCAACTTTCCAACTGCGTGAATGGCGCCTTAAACGAAGTCCGTATGCAAAAGCTATGTATGGTCAAAGTTTGGTCAAATGAAAAAAGTCAAAGTCAAAGGTGACACGTATCACCACTACAAGGGTGACACGTGGCACATTCTACTGGCACACATGGAAGGCTCTGGAAGAGACAAGTGGCAGTTGTGCAGTGGCAGAGACATGTACAATCAACACTATTGAGCAATTGAAAAGTGGAAGCAATCAACATAAGACACGTGGCAAGGGGAAGCCAATGAGAGGATGCCATGTGGCATCCTCCCATTGGCATGTTTTGTTTAGTTATATAAAATTTGTTGGCACCCACCGCAGTTGAACATGAAATCTCCAAACGAAAAAGCAACCGCATTACCAATGCGCCATCACTTGTTTCTTAACTCATATGTGACAAAAATTTGTTATAAAGTTATTGTTTGTTGTATTTCGGCTGAAATAGGGTCGGGGCTAAGCCATGACCCTCAATCATATTATATGCAACATAACCTGTTCCTATTTGTACGGGGGCTTGACTGTTATATGCCACGGATCATAACAAACAATCTACATATATTAAATGGTTCATGTGCCATGCACTCCAACAAATTCCACAAGGGTTATTTATAACAAGATTTGCCTATTGGCATACCTATCACAATAATAGAAAATTTATAAAATTTAAGATTGAAACCATGTCGTTTTTAATGCAAATTCAACGGACAGACAAATAGAAGGAAAACAGATGGCAAAGAAAATTAATTTGTACCAAATGAAACACGTTTGTAATTACTCTCCTCCGTCGGCTCGGTAATAAGGGATTGGTTTTGTTAGCCAATCTAATTTCGGAAAAACGATTTTAAATAATTTAAAAAATAAAAAAAAATTAACTTGCAATGTAAAACCTTTGAAAAAACTCAAAAAAAATTTAGTCGACAATGAAGTAATAAGCGGTCAATAACATATCGAATTCTATATACCACCACAGGGCGACAGGTATAATAAAGGTTTTGTTATATGTTGGTTTTAAACCAACTAACATATTTAGTATGTTTTAAAACCATGTGTATTAAAAAAGGTTTTGTTACTAAGACATGCCACGAAATATATGAAAAGTGGGTTATTTTAACCACTTTTTAAAAACACAAGAGAATTAAAAAGGCCACCAAAATTTGGTTAAGTGGGTTTTGAATATTAAATGTAATTTGTTAATTGTTGTAACACCTACGCTAAAATTAGCATATGGTTTTAACAATGTAATTATGTCATTAATAAGTGGTTGAGGTCGAATGCGGGGACCTCATATATAGGTGCCCCTTCCCATTGTGAATCATCTTGTTAGGATGTGAGAGTCACAAGTTTACAGACAACATTGTGTGCAAGTTCTTCTTATGTTGAGAGAACACACCAATAGTCTATTTGTGCCAAGAGCTCTTATGATAAGTTTTTTTTAGCGGTGCAAATTTCGAGACAATTGAGGATTACATGTATTGTTTTGCATGTTGAAGGGAGTATGGGGTACTTTAGTGAAAAATAGTCATGTTTATAGTCGTTTCTACACGATTTTCTATAGGGAGTTCATATTTGAGGTTTTTTTTTACATCTAAGTAATGGATTTTCAGCTCATTGCCTTGTTTCATGTGTTAAGGGGCGTCTGAGGCACTGTGACGAAACATAGTCAATATTATACTCATCCTTCTTAGTTTTTCAAGAGGATCGCAAGGGTGATGTCATTTTCTGGATCAGAGAAGTAGATTTGATGGGTGTCTTTGACTCTTGTAATGTAAAGCTATCTTATTTGTACTTTCAACAATTATTGAGCTTTTATAAGAGTGGTCTCACTGGTTGGAAGTGGACCTAGAGACAGTCATTGTTGTATGGATATTGTTACTGCTTTCATGTGATTCCATTTGCTCATGTATGATTATGCAAGTTATGTTCTTCAGCTTATTTGTTTGGTTTAGTTCACTTCCATGCTATAAGCATTGTTAATAAATATTCTTGGAATATGAAAGTGGTGTTGAACTTTATGATATTTTCAGTTCAAATCAAGTAGTGCATGAGTTCTACCCATTTTCAGATCAACTATAGGGAGAATTATTACACATAGGGTTATCATTCAATGAACATTGCACTTGGTGGTATCCATTAGTTCCATTTGAAGGAAAACATTAGTGATGTTCTTTTGGTTTTTACTAAGTGACTCTTCGATAAGAGAATTTATTGTGTAGGTGAGTTTGTGATAATAGGTATCACTATTGGAAGTCAAGGACAACTCTTAACTAGGTTACATTTAGGCTTGCAAGAATTGACAAAGATATTCTCTAAAAGGTCGAGGATCTTATCATCGATGAATTATTTCTCAAACTGGGTATTGTCAACCCGACAACATGTTGAAAGGTCTAGAAGTGGAACAACTCTAAGCACTTAAAATATGAAAGCCAATTGATGGGTACAAGTGGCTCAATGCTAGACCTATCTTTGATGCCAATATTAACAAGCTTGAGATGATGCGCTCAAACCTTGTGTAGTTAATTAGACTTCGTTATATGTGGAAATCATACATTAATCCCAAAAGGTTGTATTTGTTTAGTTTTTTATTTGGTCAACCTTCTTATTGGCCAATGCCTAAAATATCTAGGAATTTCTTAGCACAAATGCCCTTATATCACAAAAGTGAAACTTCCAAGCATATTTTTTGCTATGCTCCTATGCTAAATCAATATGGGATTGAATCTCTAACTCGTGAGTTTCTTCCTAGGGAAGCCGCATAGAAATCTATTCTCCTTGTTGATCAACTCCCACGGGTCATAAAATTTCATGCAACATGGAAACTTGTTGGAATAAAATTGTTACTTTTAATCAAGAAAAAATTAATTAATATGTTTTAAAAAATGAGTAGTTCATTTGTTTCACCTAGTATGATGGCACTATAATATGTGCCAATAAATTTTTATCTAAAAAAATGAAATCAATGTGTTTTTAAAAATGCATAGTTCACTCGTTTCACCTAGTATGATGGCACTCTAACATGTGCCAACTTGCGATTGCAAATCCAACTTTGGGCTAAGAAGGTGGATTTGGAGCTCCTGCATCTCTTGTGGTTGATGGAATTCTGAAGTTTGGCCCCTTGCATCATGATTCATGTTTCGCTAGAGGTTCACTGCCCCCTGGTTCAACTCATTCTCATCAATATGGAAGCACGTCATGCCACAACATAGGTCGCTTGGTTTGGAGCACAATCAACATCAAAGCCAAAGATGTGCGCACCAAAATGGCATGCCTCCTTCTCCTTCATTGAATGACAAGTTCCTCATATTAGACTTAACCATCTCAATGGTGAAGTGGTTGAGTCGTAGGTAGATAATGGATTAGACACCATCCAACTTCCCCTCCTCTAAATCTTGGATCCATTGGTGTTGCCTAACTTTATGTTGATAGTTATTGTGGTGGCCACCTGACCATGGTACTTATTTTTATTTCATTGTCATCTGATCGGACCATATGATTCTAAACTATGTTAGTCTTTTTAGGATTATATTGTGACTATGATTTTTTTAAATATACTCAAAAGATTTCTCACTAATATTTTACTTGAAAGATGAGTGAATGTCAATCGACCAACTCTCTTGAAATTTGTTGTCACTTTTACTTATCTATCTATTAGATTATACAACAATCATTTTTTTATGAGTGCCCTTTACTTTATGTTCACCCTTCACTTTTAAGGTCATTTTCACTTTTAAGTCATTATTGATTAATATTTTAATCACCAAATTTTAATGGGTGCACTTCACTTTTTTTTTAATGGGTGCCCTTCACTTTATCTTACGAGCACCCTTCATTCTTGGAAGCATAATTGATGGGTATCATACTTGACAAATAATTGATTGATGGGTATTTTAATAATAATTTAAAAAAATAATAAAAAAAATTACAATATAATTTATTAAAATATAAAATAAAATATTTGAAAATTAACATGAACTTAATTATATGGTTTATTGAAAGTAATGTAATGTAAAGAAAACATATTTATGGTTTATTGAAAGTAATGTAAAGAAAACATATTTCTTAGTTATATGGTTTATTGAAAGTAATGTAAAGAAAACATATTTATGGTTTATTGAAAGTAATGTAAAGAAAACATATTTATGGTTTATTGAAAGTAATGTATTGAAAGTAATGTAAAGAAAACATATTTCTATATTAAAGTACAATTAGTTTGTGATCATTGTTTAACTTATAAATGTAAAAGAAAATATATGTTCATATTAAAATATAATGTGTTTGTGATCATTGTTTAACTAGAAAAAAATATTTAAAAACTAACATGAAATTAACTATATTATTTAAAAATAAAAGTGATGGAAATAAAATATATTTTTATATTAAAATACAATGAGTTTGTCATTGTTGAAAATCTAGTATTAATGTAAAGTTGGTAAAAGAGAAAAATAAGAAAATCAATTCTAATCTCATTATATATGATATGATTTGATGTTGATAGAAACACTATGATCATGATGAAAGTCAATGTTGGGCTATTCGACAAGACCCACTTATATTAACAACGGGTCATAAGAACTATCCATTGCATTCAAGAGGAGAGATTTACACTAGCAACTTCCAATTGGGGATACTAATGCTCTATATGAAATCTTTAGTTCCTCATATTTGTTGCAATCTAAATTCATTTAAACCAAAAATAACTCATCTTAACAAGTGCCATCATAATGTGTAGAATAAGCATAATCGTATTCAAGAGATTATGACGAGTCCAATAAGAAAAACTTATATTACTTTTTACTTCAAAATTTAAATAAAGTCAATAGTTTTGGATGCTCAAAAGCGTAGAAATTTATCTTTGTGATAATAACACATTTCTTTTAAATAAGCACTTTTGTTTTAAATAAGCACCTTTAAATATTCAAAGCAAAATCTCAAACCTAACATAGAATCAAATTACATGCAATGGACACCTAATGATCATAAATTTATCTTTGGATTAGTAAGAGTTGACATTGGGAAGACTCAAAGCCACCAACTTGTTAATTTGTTAATTGTAATTGGTAAAAATTTTAAGAAGATAAATTTTTTTCAAATTTTCTTTTTTCAATAGAAAATTTGTTGAATTATATTTGTAAATATAATTTGTTTACATCATCAAAATCCATGACTCGGATCGATCCATGAGACATACAGTCCCAAAATAGAGAAGCAAGGGAACCTCATTCCCTTTTACAAATTTGATCACATGTGCCAAAACCAAAAAGGATCTAGAAGAGATCATCAAAAGACAAAACTAATACAAACTAAGAGGGAGAAAACTTCCTACGAGATACATTTTAATAGCTAGTAGATAAGTACCAAGCTATCTAAAACAAAACTCCAACTGAAAGAACAAAAGACTTAGTATAGACTAAAAAATTGCTTGGAGCCTTCAACCCCATTAATCCACTGGTAAAAAATGACCTGGCCTTCTGGTTCCCTCAATGACAGCTTTGAGAGATGATCATCTTCAACATTAGATTCCCTGTAGATGTGTTCAAAGCTGATGTCAAGAAAATAATTGATTAAATCCTTTATTCTAGACTTCTAGCCCTCAATAGTACTTGACTGAAGTCTACCTCTATTGGAAAGTCAATCAATCACTACTTTAGAATCGCCCAGGACTCGGAGTCTGTGGAAAGACAGATGTAAAGCCAACTTGAGTGTTTCCCATACTCCCATTAACTCAGCTCTAGTATTTGTGCCTCTCCCACAATTAAAAATCCATTTATAAGCTGTTAAGTCTGGTGTTTTAAAGACTCCACCAGCCCCACATTTTTTGCCATCCAGTTGGGCAGCTCCATCAAAACATGATGTGGTAATTACCCTTTTTGAAGAAATCATAATAGAACTCAAAGGGGCATACTTTTGGGATTTTAATCCTCTATTATGAAGGCCTAAAGTTTTATAAATCACTGAGTGGATTGATGTCTTTTTCTCCTCGAAAATTGATGAGTTCCTCTCTAACCAAATAAACCAATAGACGTGTGCAACAATCATTGTAGGAACATACTTTTCTTCCACCCAGTTTTTAAAACACTCATTCAGGGTATTCCTATTCCAACAATTTTTAAAGCTCTGAATTGTGGCCAATCTCTCCCACACTGATTTTGCAAAGGAGCAATGAATGAAGAGATGATTGGTGTTTTCAATCTCTTGAAGGCAGAGATGACATCGAGACAGTCCTTCCCAACCTCTAAATTTTAGATTTTCCTAGGTTAAGATCTTATTCTCCGTTGCCAACCAGATGAAACATTTTATTTTGAGTTCCAGGTCCCATTTCCATAAAGCTTGTCTCCACCCTATTACTTTTGTTAATCCCTGAGTAGAAAGAAAAGCCTGATAAGTATTCTTTACAGTGAGGATTCCTGAGTTATCGCCTCCGATCCATAAAATTTCATCTTCTCTGTCTTGGAGATAGGCACCTAAGTCGATAAGGGCCCTCCAAAACTGGTTCCATTCATCTTCTAAAGCACCTGAAAGGACTAAATCAGTACTAGAGAACCACAAGGAGGAGGAGTGATGGTCTGTGAGCCTCCTCGCCTGCTAGAGAGAGGTGATATTGTTTTTTTTTAATTCATATAGAAGAGTTAAAGAGATGAAATACTTATCACCCATTCCTAAGATCATGTCTCTACCAAGAGCAATGAGATGACCCGAACCTAGCAACCAGTTTAACCAATGTGTGATCAAATGGATTGATTTCAGTAGACCCTTTCAAAATCTGGAAGTTGTATTTAGGTGGAAAGTAGGAGATTTGAACCAGTTTTTAACCATAGTATGGGGAAGGTACTTATCAATAACCACTTTATGCCAAATACCATCACGCATCAAAACACGCCAGAGAGATTTTGCAGCCAAGGCCTTGTTGAAATCGAAAATATTTCGCAGACCCCATCCTCCATATTTATTTGGAAGTGTGAGAAGTTCCCACTTGCAGAGATGAAAATGCTTTGATTCACTGTTTCCTTTCCAGAGAAAATTGAACATAATTTTTCTCAGATTATTTAACATAGTAAAAGGAATGGTCTCCAGAGACATCCAGTACACCGGTTGGATTTCTAACACAGACTTCAATAAGGTAAGGTGCCCTCCCAAAGATAACCACCTGTAGCACCAATTTCATATCTTCTTTTCCACTTTCTACAACAGCCAGTTCCAATATTCAACACGTTGCAACCCAGTTTTCAAGTGATGACCAAGATATTTGAAACCAACAGAGAGATCAGAGAAAGTAAAAGGCATAAACGTTATGTATGGAGCTAAATCTAGAGCCGACAGTCCTTCATGGAGGAATGAAGATTTTGTTTCGTTTACCTTAAGACCAGAAGCTGAACAAAACAATTTAATGGTATTGTTGATCTCCCACCATTCACTTAATGTAGCATTTGACATAATAATGACATCATCTACAAACAAAATATGAAGAATTTTAATAGTTCTAGAGACTTTTATACCAGTCAGCAAATCGTCGATCTGATCCTCTTTTAGTAGAAGGTTGAGACCTTCCATAACCAAAATAACTAACAGATGCGATAAAGGGAAACCTTGGTGGAGTCCTCTGCCACTTTTGAATAAATCAGTGGCCTCCCCATTTAATAAAACAACAAAAGACGAGGAAAAAACACAACTCATAATCCAATTAGTCATCCCAACACCTAGACCAATTTGGATTAAAATCATCCTTAAAACATCCCAATTAATACAATCGTACACCTTCTGAAGATCCAATTTCAGAACCATAGATTTTAAATTCTTTCTTTTTATACTATGGAGGCATTCATGTACCATCCCAATAGCACACTGGATTCGACGACCTTTCAGAAATCCCAACTGCTCTTCTGAAAGTGATCTGGACAGTAATGGCTTTAACTTGTTTGTTATGATCTTTGTGATAACTTTGTAACATAGGTTGCATAAGGAAATAGGCCTATAATCCCTGAAAGTTTGAGGCTTATTTACTTTTGGGATTAAGGCTAAAAAGGTTGAATTAAGACCATCATATATGATACCTTTTATTCTCACTTCTTCCACCATTTCTAAAAGGTCTCCCCTACCAGATCAATGTAATGTATAAAAAAACTCTACCATCCAACCATCGGGCCTTGGGCTCTTATCACGCTTGAAGATAGATAAAACTGCTTTAAGTTTACCCAAAAGAATCTGATTGTACAGGGCCTCTGCTTCATTTTCAGTGACAAACCTAGAGAAAAGACTCACCACTTTAACTTGGTCACAAGTCGACGAAGGATCCTGTGCTTTGAAAAAAAATTTAAAATATTCCACTGCTTCTGCTTTAAGATCCTCCTGACCACTGTGAATAAAACCCATTTCATCTCTGATTTCCCAGACAAATTTACGGTTTCTCCTAAAATTGGCAAAGTTATGGAAAAAATTGGTGTTTTCATCACCACTTTTGATATATGGCCCTACTCTGTTGTCTCCAGAGTTCTTCCTTTTCCTTTAAGTACTTGTTTCTACTATGTTCAATATTTTTTAGATATAAATCCTCCTCTATGGTTCCCGAACCTCCCAAAGAGTGATGGAGAGTAATCTTTATATATTCTTCTAGCTTCAACATAAATGTGTTTTCTCATATAGTGCGTAACTTTTCCCAAAGTTTAGTTTTGGATTTCAATTCTTTAAGTTTCCAGACAAACCTTCTTTGTTTGCCACACTCACCAATGAATTTTGGGTCTGTCCATAGCTTTTGAACCATATCATAGAAATCCTAATCTAACAACCATTGTGAGTTTAATTTGAAAGGGTATGCCTTAAACAAAGGAGAAATTTCCAACTCTAATAGCACCAGAGCATGGTCTGATACAAATGGGTATTCCACCCATGACCTATTAATACCAACACTCGATAGTAGATCTTCTGACATAAGAAACATGTCCATCCTTTTCTCAATAAAATCCATACCAGGTCGTCCATTCCTCCACGTTGGTACCACCTTCCCCGTCTCGATATCAATTAGTTTTTTCGTTGGGAAAAGGGATTTAAAAAAACCATCCAAGGACCCCATTGTATCCAAACCACCCCAGGTCTAACCCAATAATAAAGTTAAGTTCAGATCCCCTGCAATAACTAGGTTTTTGATAGATAACAGTCCATAATCAGTAACTAGGTTCCAGAACCTTCTTTTCTCCAACCAAGGACCATAGATATTAAGCAAAGCAATCTCCCTTTTTCTAGATATACAAGATCTTGTCAATAAAATTCCACCAACATTGAGAAATAGAACCAAATTGTAAATGCTCGGATCCCATGAAGCCAACAGTCCACCAGAAGTACCAAAAGAATTAACCACACAACAAATCCAGTTCGGGCGAAAAGCATGCATGAAAGATATTGATTTTTGAGCCGACACCAAAGTTTCCTGAAGAAATACAATATTAGGTCGAGTTCTATCCATTACACGTCGAAAGAAGGCTGATTTTAGGGTGCCTCCAGTCCCTCTAAGGTTTAGAGAAAGAAAAATCTTTATTTTGCACAAGTCAGGGCCTTCAATGCTCTAAGTGCCCCATTGTCAGTGGAAGGACGAGAATCAGGATCCAAGGAAGTCGAAACTATTGATTTTTTTTTGGGTGCTCCTCGTCTTTACTAGTGAGTAATCTATACCCAAGCCCCTAGACTAGGAAAACTCTTTCCCAACCCCTTCTACAAGTGAACGGGAATTACTTGTCTCCTCAACAAAATTACCAAGATCAATAACAAAATTACCAAGATAGACAGGTAGCTAAACCGAGGAGTTAGGATAACAAATAAAAGGTAGTAAGGAATCCAAAACCGCATGTAGGGTAGGCTCATCTACTTTTGGTTCATGGTAACTTGGGAGGGAAGAGGAGCCATCAAACAACAAGCTAGTTGGTAAGGGACTGGCCAAAGGAGTAGTAACTGACAAAACAATAGGAGGACCAGACTGGTTTAAATCATCAATAGGATTTACCAGACAAGAAGGAAATGTTTCGCCACAAGGAGTACTAACCGACAAGATAGCCTTGTCCTGTTGACTCCCTGACCCTAAGTCACAAAAAAAAAATTCCAACACAGAAGACACGTCTACACTAGTAGTCAAATTTTTGAGCCAGTCTGATGCATCAAGAGCATCCTTTTTTAACAGAGACAGTGTAGAATAAAGTGCAGGGCAAAGGATTCTCAACTTACCTGTCATTGTAGCCATCGAATCTGACAGACCAGAATCTTCCTATGGAAATTGGAAGGAGTTGAGACCAGTGTAACTAGCACCCGAGGAAAAGTCCTATGTTTTTCGGTGAAGTGCACAGTATTCGGATTCTTCATCCTCCACTACTAAACCTTTGTAGTCTCATCTCAGTTGACCAGTGCTCTGACAAAAACTACACCTAAAGGGTAACCCTAAAGAATCCAAACGCTGAAGAATTTGACGTCCTCTCCACTCAATCTCCATGACTTCTAGAAGCCCAGTGTGTATATCCACTTCAACCAAGACTTTCCCGACTTTCCTAGATGTTGCCGAGAGTGAGGACTTGTCAACATAAATAAAGGTGTCCAAAGAGTTCCCAATTGCTTGCAGCGTTCCTTCATTCCAAAAGTGTAATGGTAAACTGGGGATAAGAACCCAAAGGTGTATGTGTTGGAAGTATTCAGTAATCGGGTAAAACACTACCCTCCAACATTTTAACATAAAGCTACCTCCACCAATAACCCATTTACAACCCAGTAAGAGTGTAGCATCATCAGGCGAGTTACACAGAATGTTGAACCATCCTTTTGTTAAGGACAAAAGCTCAGTTGTGTATCCTAAAAGAGGACCCCGGACCTGCTCAACCCAAATGGGAGCAACATGGTACACAGGTTATTGTATGAGAGTCTCTCCATGAGACCGCATAAAACCAGCCTACAAGTCTCCTCGAGACCTACATCTGAACCCGACACCATCATCTTCACTACCTTGTTCGCCTTCCACAATCGACGACCACCCCCGGAAGGACCAAAGGGTTTCCCTACTATTCTTCGGGAGTCTGCAAATCTCGCTCCACTCGAGTTCTCTCTTAAACCAGTTACAATCGTGTGTGCTTCCACTACCAAGGGATTATCAGTTAATCTGGGAAGGTAATCTAAAAGTGGAGGAACATCGTTAGAGTTAAGACTAAGGGGGTGAATGTTTGGGGAAGTCAGATCAATAGGGGGATGATTAAGGGAGTTTGTACCTTTTCCTAGAGAGTCCACCAAGGCGAAAATACCCTTCGCTTGCCAAAATCCTTCATTCTCCACTTCCATGAGAGCTCTAGCATCAACACCAATAACTGCCATCCTAGACGGCCATGGGAAAGCCATCTGGGCTCCACTAAACCGGTAAATGCTCAGACTTTGTCGTATACTAGTTACCAAGAAGCCACCTGGGCTCCACTAAAGTCGTTCCTTAACTCCATAATCCGACGAAAACCAGTTGCCAAGAAAAGCAATAAATGGAGGCTAGTTAATGATAAGGTTAATAACTAGTTTCATAACACATGCACTCCACTAAAAAACGAAAACAACTACAGGGTAGTTCATAATCCGCTAAAGTAAGAGGCCAAATAAGAGAAGTAAGGAAATCCTAAAGAACTGCTAAAAAAGTCAAGCTAGAAAGGCGGAAATTTAAACTAAGGTACCAAACCTCCAGGGTTGTAAGCTACACCCACTGGTAACCCAGGAGCGCAGCAGTGAGTGCATGTGTTCGGCTCTTGTTCCATGTTGGAATTCCTGCACTTCCATTTATGCCAATTTCACTAAGACAATGACATTTTATAATAAATGGATAGAGATATCATGTTTTTGTTGATTGTAAAGAGCATATAAGCATTATAGTATAAATATTATGTTTTTGTTAGTTGCAAAGAGCATTTTAACATTCAAGTATAAAGTAGGTGAAAAAGGTTGAATATTGTTTAAGAGAATAGAATCGAGTGTTCACAAATTTTCTGATCATTATGTCAAAAAGAAATAAATTTCAAATAACAAATTCGATGTCTAGTTCATAAATTTTTAGAAATATATTACAAAAATTCAAAATTTAAATGAAACATTAATTATTTTATGATTTATTGGTATTATGTTTGCAAATAACAAATTCAATGTCTAAGTGGTAGATAGTTCATATAAGGTAAAGCCTAGATTCTTTTAGTTTTGATAATCACTTCTTCTAGTTCATATAATCACTTCATATAATCATAAATTCTTCTAGTTCATATAATCACTTCTTCTACACTTCATATAATCATAAATTCTTCTAGTTCATATAATCACTTCATATTACAAAAATTCAAAATTTAAATGAAACATTAATTATTTTATGGTTTATTGGTATTATGTTTGCAAATAACAAATTTAATGTCTAAGTGGTAGATAGTTCATATAAGATAAAGCCTAGATTCTTCTAGTTTTGATAATCACTTCTTCTAATTCATATAATCACTTCATATAATCATAAATTCTTCTAGTTCATATAATCACTTCTTCTAGTTTTGATAATGGTATAGAAGGTAAAGCCTAGATTCTTAAGTTATAAGGTTAGGTTAATAACAAGACTCAAAGCCATTACAACAATGTACCCATTAAAAGCTCAACATATCACTGGTGAAAACTAAACATGAGTGGGGAGGATAACACTCTTTCTCTCAACCACATAAGCTAAACCTAATAACCTAAACTTTGTATTTCTATGTATTAAAAGTGACAATTGAAACTCATTGTTAAATTGCATTGTTATAAAGAATTGCATAAAATTAAAAAGACGTTTCAAGAACCCAAGTTCAAGGTTATTTTTACAACCTATAATGAAACGTATCACTATTTCCAAAAATATTAGTATTTTGAGTAAGTATAACCCCAGCTCTTTCAAGATCCATTTCAATTTCCAAGGTATGAATACAAACCCTTTGAAATTGAATATAAAAAACATTCAATCATGGATCTTTTTACCAAGCTTGTGAGTTTCCCATCTTTATTAGCAATATCGCCCATCTCTACTTTATCCCCGACAAACCTAAATACAGTGCAACATTTTAGAGATGAGTGGCTTGAATACAGTAGTCAAAGATATACAAAACTCGGGGATTTTAATTTGTAACTTTTGAATTTTACAAAATATAGATTTTTTTAGTTTTTCACATAATATAATTTATTAATATGATTTGGATTAAATGCATTTTATTGATATGATATGAGTTGAAAATTAACTTATTAGACGCAACTAGCTATCTATTACATGTATATAACTAATTATAAAACATAATATAATTTATTAATTGATTTGGATTAAATTGATTTGATTGATATGATATGAGTTGAAAATTAACTTATTAGAAGGAGCAACAACTAGTTGTTTATGACATGTATATAAATAATTATGTATTATTTTATATTTTTATTTTTCCAATATAAAATATTATTAATTGATATTATGACAAGTTTAATTTTAATTGAAACTATAACTTTGAGAAAAAAACATAAATGCAAGGTGGAAAGTTTATTATAGGCTTGAAGACAATTGTTAATTGGAGGACCTTTGGCTATGGGATAAGAAAAATGTTCTCTTTGAAACTCTGGTCACTCCTCTTATGTTATATCGATATAAAGTTTTGGGGTGTAGTATCTCCAGAGAATCATGGAGAAAGATAGAGCACATCCAAAATAATTTTATAACTTATAATTTCAAAATTAAAGGCAATACACCATATCCTATCCTCCTCTTAAAAGCGAGTCTTTCCCCCATTGAGAGCATGACCACGATTAGGTACTTAATGTACAAGAACAAGATAAACAACATGGATGGCAAGAGGCTCCTCAAAATTGCTTCAAACTCTAGCCAAAACCACCAATGGCTCAACGGGCGATGACATAAAGATGCCAAGTCTTGGTTAAATCATTAGGGAATCTAGGAAGACCATTGGCTCAAGCGGGGATGACATAAAGATGCCAAGTCTTGGCTAAATAGTTGGGGAATAGAGGAGGGCGCCATTCTACAAAATACAAAATGCAGGAAGAATTCATGAATACCCATAATATTAAAAAATTGATTAGGTTTGAATTTAAAAAGAATATGTGGAGCAACAAAGAATTAGAGGATAAAAGCAAATTAAGATACTACAAGGACATGGTCAACCATAATCTAGAAGATCAAAAGTATCTCTCAATTTTGAGTAGCCCAAAGAAGAAAATCAACATTGCTAAAACAAGAACAAACTTTCATGAGTGGCATAGTGAAACTGCATGTTGGACAATTCTCAAAGCATCGCGGGAGGAAAGAATCTGTCATCTTGACATAAAAAGGGTTGAAGTTGAAAAACATTGTCTCTTAAAGTTTGATTTGCATGCCCTATGCAGTAAGAGGGCTTACACCCCTAGGGATATTGTGGATCTAACTCTTATAATCCAAGACTCCATTTACCCAATTTTTTGAAGGCACTAATCTGAAGTTTGCATTGGAGAAATAAAATTACTTGCATTGGGTAAGTGATTTTACGAGATTTTCAAGTTGTTCAAAGTGCAATCAAATATATATGCTATCATATTGCTTATGCCCCTAGGGCATCATATTTTTCCAAGTAAATCATATTGTTGTTATAAATTAAATTTACAACCATTAGGGCTGCAACAAAACATCTCATAACTTTTGATTTTACTCTCTTATCAACCGTCAGAATTTGCTAAGAGTTTGCCAACATAATCTACTAGTCCTAGCGCATCTTTTGGGTGGATTCTTTGTAAGTTTTGGTGGCTGATTTTTCTGTTGTAACAACTTTTTGGCTACAGCCACAAGGATACAAATACATTTCTGCAGTACTTATCTATAACAGAATTACATTGATGCTAAAGTCCATGCTTTCATACTTGAGTTATAATAGTACATGCTAGCTTTTCTCTTGCACCATTTGTTAGACTTTTGTCATCTTGTTTAGAAACTCTAATAACCATTTCTTTGTTGATATATACCTTTGTTGATTGTTGCAAACAGGGACAAAAATCTTAACTTGCTTTTCCACTTTAACATATAGCTTGTATACTTGGTGTTTTGTGTGTCTCGGGCAGGTATCATCATCATTTGCAGGTACTCAAACTTCTTGGAAACCATTGACCTCTACCGAGACTCATTTCCAATCTAATTTCCATTTAACAACTTGAACTATAGGGGCATCCATTCATAAGTATCATTTTCCATCTCATTTCCCCCTAGGGTCACCCGGGATTCCCCCCTTGAGGTGATCACTTCACCTATAAAGTGACGGGAATACCTATCTGAGGTGACAGTGGGTAGGTATTCTCCTAATTGTCACCATCTTATGGTTTGGGTCGGGATTTTCCCAACCTACAGTTTGTGCGATAACATTTTGGTGACGTTGTCAGGAAGGATTTTGAATCCTCTTTCGTCCCCTAACGACACTTTAGAAAGCTCCCAAAGCCTTTACCCCTAGCTTGTTTGGCGACTCCACTTGAAGGACGTTCCCCTTCCACCTTTGATGAGATATTCTTGAAGCTCATCTAGCGGCTCCACCTTCCCAAAATCCATTTGCCCTTAAGACTTTTCCCCGAGGAAGATTCAAACCTTCTAAGGTTTACTGAAGAAGGCCTCCTCTTAAGTCTCTCGTTGTCAAAACTCTTTTCCAAGGTACCCTTCCCCTTGCTCCAATGGCTCACCCTTGGGAAAAATATCTCTACAATCCCTTGAACATGGCCACCATCCCCGGATATCCCAATACCATGTCGAAAGAGTCTCATAAATGGTTACCAAAGTTTTCAGGAAATAATGTGGTCACTATTGATGATCATCTCTATGTCATGGGTCGAGACATGGAAAATGAAGAAGTGGAACATGAGGATGTAGCAATGAAGCTAATAGCCTCATCATTAACCAAAGATGCTCAGAGGTGGTTCAGAGGCTTACCTGACTATCACATAACATCTTATGAAGACTTTTCCAAGTTATTCAAGAACAGATGGACAACAAAGAAAGACAGCAAATGTGTGTAGCACATTTCTATCAGATAAAGAAAAGGGAGAATGAAACAGTAAGTGAAATTTGACAACAAGTTTGACATATTATACAGTCAAATCCCGATAGATCTACGTCCTACAGCTACAGTTGTTTGTATCCTTTACATGAATGCATTCGATGGGAAATTTTTGTTTCATTCTGAAGGACAAGAAGCCAACCACCTTGGCACAAGCCAAAGACTACAGTGTGGAAATCAAAGAGAACCTCCTTGACTCAAAGGTTGATCCTTTTCATTATCTGCGTGCCAAGGCAGAGACAAAGTCTAAGGCTTCCAGTAGCAGTGCTCCTGATCCAATTTCCCTCTTAACTCAAAAGATAGATCATATGAGTACTCAATTTTTCCAAGCTCGGAATCAAATCATGGGTCGATTAACCATTGTGGAAAGGAATCAATCTACCTCCAGACCTTAGTTTGATAGATAATAGAGAGATGCCATAGCTTGGCAACCAAGGCCTCAACAAGAGACAAAGGCCCCCGATACGTTGAACCCAGTTGGATGGTCAACACATAGCAGACATTGTGGTGTTCTCCATGTCAGGAACCTCACTGAGAAGATGAATGTCCCTGAAAAGATGAAGACTCTCCTGACAGTATGAACTTCATGGATATGATATGTAACTTCCAAGAGGAATAGGTCACACATGAACAGATTGATGAGGCCATGAGACAGGGGGGAAGAGAGGGAAGACTATGAGTGTTAAATCAATTGACAGATGATCAAAGAAAGGAATTGAGGAAGAGGGAATTTTTGACATACACTAGAAGAAATAAATCTTTAGTTCCTCCTTCACAACCTTCCCCTTCCCCTCATCCTGAATAAATCGCTCTTTCTCCATCTACAGAGAAGGTGATCTCACCACTTCCACCTTCAATACATGAGTTGCTTCCAAATCAAACTCCAACAAAAGATGAGATTCAATTGAACATAGATGATGCAACCATGTTTGGGAAGTTGAATATGATGGTCCCTGTAAGTGAAATGTGCAAAATTCCTTCCGTGAGGAGGGAAATCTTGAAGTTATTACAAGTACCAACTGAGAAGGAGGATCCTCCAATCATTTTGAACACCATGTATTTTGATTGGCAAAGGGACAACAAACCTCCTTTTTTTCTTTCATTGGGCATGAATGGCCTCTGCCTAAACAGATGTATGATGGATTATGGGGCCTCAAAAAATGTCATGTCTTTGAAGGTGATGGAACAAATTGGCTTAAAGACGACCTGACCATATGGAAATGCATGTGGCATTGATTATAAGAGGGTTAACGTTTATGGACTGCATGATAACGTTGAAGTCTTCATGATTGATTTTCTTCATATCATCCTCCTCATGAACATTGTAGTGATTGATTTTCCATATGCTTGGGGGATGCTCTTATCAAGGAGTTGGTCTGCTACTCTTGAATATTTTCTTAGCATGGATCTTACCCATGCACACATTCACATGGGGTATGGCACCTTTGAGATATTATATAGTCGAGAGCAGGTTGATAAGCATGTGATGGACCCCAACGGTCATGATTATACGAGTTAAGGTGATTTTGATGAGGTTCCAAATACCATTGAGTATGGTCCACGAGAATTACATTTCATGCAAGAGGACTACATAGATATGTTTCTCCCAAGAACATATGAGTACAAAGAAAAGCTTGATAAGTTCCAAGGGAAAGAACCAGGGACCATCTAGATATTGAGGAAAGAAGATAAAGAATGTGAGGACGCCATCAGAAACGCAGACAACACATGACCTCCTTCCTATCCTTACATTGAGAATATACCTTACATCAACTACAGTGAAGGAATTATTGCATTCATGTGGGACAAGAAGAAGGGCAAGCCTAAATATGACCAAAAGGATGACAATGCTCGCTTTGGTCCTTACATCATCAAGAAGAAGTATGAAAAAGAGAAGTATTACTTGACAGTTTTGGATGGGAGAAAGATGCCATTACTAGTGGATGGGTCACTTCTTCGGCCCTACATTCAGAACACTTGACTTCTTCAAGACCCAAGCCCCAGGTAATTAGGTAGGTCATTTTGATTTCCCGTGTTTGCATATTGATTGCTCATGATAGTTTAGTTGCATTTCATTTTTCATTGTTCTCTACTTGCACATTGATTTCATGTTTAGTTTAGGTTTATGAAACAATGAAAAAAATTATTTTTCTAGATAGGTTTTCATTTTTGGCTTTTGATATATATGGACGAAGGGTGATAAAACCACCCTAGATTTTATAGTTTTATGTTTTAGTATAGGCATAGGTCCACCAAGATATGTTGTGGTTCTCATGCACTCTATGGAAAGTACATGTCCCCAAATAGGAGCAAGATGTTATCCCCAACTCTTAGGAATAACTAAGGAGATGATGTCTTGATGCCCTCAGGTTGCAGATATGTAGTACCGAGATACAACTTGATCAACAATGTCCACTTGCATAGATAGAGACTTGCTTCACCACCACAATTCCAGGCTCATCATGAGGGTATCCACCACACCAGTTTGCTTCCAGAGGACATTGGATCTTTCTCCATGAGGTACAAGCCATGTATCATGGTGAGTGTCATTTCAATATTTGAGGCATTTGGGTTTGTTTCATTTTAAATTGCTTTGATTATGTAACGTTTGCTTGGACATTATGCTCTTTTCCTTGTTTCACTTCGGTGGTTGACATTGTTCCCTAGTAAGTGGTCACCTTCATGGATTGGTTTACTACTGGGAGGTCCCCTTGACAAGTCATTGTGCCATTCTCAACCATACTCGTCATTGTCCACACATAGTCCCCCCATCTCCTTATCTTTTGGGTTTTCGGGTGTACTGACCCAAGAAGGGGTTTTCCCTCATTTCATGGGAAGAAGGGGCTGAAGGCCGAGAGGGGTGATATATGGAAAAATATAAAATACATATTATAAACCTTCCAGATGCTGGCCCAAAGAGGTCTTGAGAGCAATGAAATGCTTCTCCTAAAAAACCAAAGACCTGCAAAAGAAAACACATAACATAAATGTCCCACTTGATTAAGGGATTTACACAAAGTGTGTTACAATCTAGACTATACCCCCATGTTACTATGTGTTCTTCTCCTTTCAAGTGACACTGTGGTACTATCCCCCAAGATAATTGATTCACCCCTAGGGAGTACCCAGTGTTTGGACCTTAATTAATTAATGGCAATGAATGGGCTTGGAAAAAGGATGCATTACAAATGAAGATGCAACACACCCTCTACAAAGGCACCCATAAATGAGACACTACGATCCCTTGTATTTCATGAACCCCATGCCCAAGAGTCTATCCCCTATCCATATCATCTTTTCCACATGTCTTAGAATGGGGTTCCACTCAGGAAACATTCCTTGACCTATGGGATGATTCACCCAATTGGTCATCTTGTCAACCCTCCCATACCCAGAGTTGGAAAGTTGCATAGGGTCTTTGAGAAATTGTTTATTTTGATGAGGTGGTTTTTTATCCACGTGCTTAGGTGGCTCTTTTATTGACTTGATTTACTCATCACGATGCATTTGAATTGAGATCCTTGGAGGGCATATTCATTGTCTTTGCAGGACCTTTTCTGGTGGACATATTTGGAAGAACAAGCCTATCTTGGGCTTCCTTGGGGCTTGAATCCCATTGGTTGGATACCATGGCCCAGACTCCAGATGATGATGACAGCCTTCAGAGGCTTGAGATATGCCTTGGAGGACCCCACCCATGCCCCTACTAGCCCAATGTTTTGCCTTTGGAGGCCAAAATGTCATACTTTGAGGGCTTGACGTCGTGCATGGGTTAAGGTTTGGTGGTGAAGAGACATATGGAATAATTTGATGAGGATGCCTTAACTCAGTGGAGAAGGGGGCCTAGAACCTTGGAGGAAGGCCTTTGGAGGCCCAACGTTTCATCCCCAACCTCAACAACTTACCAAAGATGCCAAAACATTGCCCTAAAGGGGTAACATCGTGCTTTTTCTAGGGTTTCTATTGTGCAAAATCAAATTTTAAAATGTAAAGGGGAAAAGTAAGGGTCGTTGTCCCCTTAATTTGTGGTTTACCCTAAGTTTTGTGTACAAACTCTTATTAGAGGTTTTTGTATAAATAGAGATCATTTCTATCTCATTTTATCATTTTCCTCCCATTGTGAGAGGACTAGTCGGTTGAAATTTGCGCCCTCTTTGGGCAATTTGATCTCTCTCTCTCTCTCTCTCTCTCTCTCTCTCTCTCTCGTGCAAATGTATTATGGTAAATTCTCTTGGTGTTTTTTGGAGCTAAGGTCGTGCACACATCTTGGAGGTCTTCTCTCTTGCTTATGAATGGTCTTTGCTTGGTGAACTAGGGTTTTATCTTGCATCTCTTTTCAAATTGGTAAGGAAAATATGCAATAGTTAGTTCTTCTTGATTGTTTCATATTTATTGTTGGTTGAAACCCTAGGAGGAGTATAAGTATATACACCCTCCATTAAGCTTCATCTCATTTTCTAGTTGACAAGTCATTTATTGCAAGGTTTCTAAGAGGAGTACAAGTGTGTACACCCTCCTAGATTTACCTGAGTTTGATTTGCATGCCCTAGGGAGTAAGAGGGATTACACCCATAGGGATATTGTGGATATAACTCTTACAATCCAATATTCCATTTACTCTATTTTTTAAAGGCACTAATCTGAAGTTTGCATTGAGACATAAAAATACTTGCATTGGGTAATGTGATTTTACGAGATTTTCAAGTTGTTCAAAGTGTAATCAATTCTATATGTCATTGGCTTGATTATGCCCCTAGGGCATCATATTTTTCCAATCAACTCATATTGTTGTTATAAATTAAAGCTACATCCATTAGGGTTGCAACAAAACATCTCACAACTTTTGATTTTACTCTCTAATCAACCGTCAGAATTTGCTAAGAGTTTGCCAACATAATCTACTAGTGCTAGTGCATCTTTTGGGTGGATTCTTTGCAAGTTTTGGTGGCTGATTTTTCTGTTGTAACAAATTGTTTGCTACAACCATAAGGATGCAAATACATCTATGCAAAACTTATCTATAACAACCTTACATTGATGCTAAAGTGCACGCTTTCATACTTGAATTATACTAGTACCTGCTAGCTTTTCTCTTGCACCATTTGTTAGACTTTTGGCATCTTATTTAGTAGATCTAATAATCATTTATTTTCTGATATATATCTTTGTTGACTGTTGCAAATAGGGACAACAAGCTTAACTTTCTTTTCCACTTTAACATATAGCTTGTATACTTGGTGTCTCTTGTGTCTCGGGCAGGTATCATCATCATTCACAAGTACTCAAACTTCTTGGCAACCATTGATCTCTACTGAGACTCATTTCCAAGCTACTTTCTATTTAGAAACTTGACCTATAGGGGAATCCATTCATAATTATCATTTTCCCCTAGGGTGGCCCGAGATTCCCCCCTTGAGGTGATCACTTCACCTCTAAAGTGACAGGAATACCTATCTGAGGTGACAGTGGGTAGGTATTCTCCTAGTTGTCGACGTCTTGTGATTTGGGTCAGGTTTTTCCCAACCTGTAGTTTGTGTGATAACATGCATCATTCCAGGTTTTCTTGTATTGTTTTTGTTAATATATTTGTGCAGCTGGTTTGCAACCATTAGACTTGTGTGTTCAGGAGTATTATGTAGTTGTTATCACAACCATTAGATTGTTACAGGTATGAACTAACTGAGAGGGGGGGGGTGAATTAGTTAGTGTAGATTATTAACCATTTACTCTCATTTTTAACTTTGAATCATTAATCTTAGTGGCAGTGAGTCTTTACTGTGAAATTCAGAGTTATAAACATAAAGCAGATAGTATAACGAACAACAATCA
>ML781963.1:482392-507903 GCA_009831015.1 Picea engelmannii | reverse complement strand
CGTGTTCCAGCATTCGTGTTCCAGCATTCGTGTTCCAGCATTCTTGTGCGTGTTGACATCCTTGACTGCTCCATAACCGATTGCCATCAATGACAACCTTAACCATCTGCGTCAGTCTTCTGTTATAGCCATATCTCCAACATAGATATCATTGTATTGTTGTAATTGGGGTTTCCATCCATAAAAAGATGCCATGGTTATCTGCTCTATTTTCTGTGTAATGGATGCATGCAATGTGTTTGAAAATATTCCTAAATGAGAAAATTGTTTGTAAGGGGTTAACAACAACATTTGTTTGACATATTTATAGAAGAAGAATTAACATTTTTTTGATAGAAAACATAATATACCCACATAACGTAGTTGGGGACATTACAGTGGTATCAAAGTTGGTGATCTTTCTAGCCTGTGATTTCTTGAGGCATTGATGCCAAGGAAGACTAGAGGACAAGGGAAAAAACCCACCTGAGGATCAGAGTCAGAAGAAGTAGAAGTAGAGGGAGTTATGGGGGATCATCCTGAAGATAGGACCATAAAGTTGTTGGAGAACATAGCTAATGGGTGTTGAGATTTGGGTACCTTGGAAAGTGGTGCCCTTGTGTTTGTGAGCCTCTAAACACAAGTGGGAAATACTTTGTACTATGTACCATGTACTTTATGTCTAATTTCACTTTGACTTAGGAGATTTAAGCCAAAAAGTGAAATTTGGTCATTTTAGCCTAAAATGACTATTAATTCACTTTGTGGGTGAATTGAGGGACATAAAGTGAAACTATGGAAACTTGAGTAAAGTGGGTTTTGAGTTGAGATTCTTTTGGAGAGATCTCAACCATTGATTAGAGATGGGATGAGATGATCCCATCCACCCAACTTTTAGGTTTCCTTATGTTTCCTTAAGAGGGGCGCATAGGGCAAGGAGAGGCTCATTCTCACTTGTATGTTCACCAAAGGAGCTTGGAGAAGGAAAAGGAGATGAGAATGGAAGCATTGGGAGAGGATATCTTGGGCACATCCTTTCATGGAGGGCTCATGAAGGATTAGGGCCTAACTTATTTGTGGTTGTTGTTCTTGCTTGGAGGAGGGCGGCGGGTGCACTTGTAGCAGGGAGGTCTTGCACTGGTCAGATTTCTTTGAGGAAAATTTCAATGGAGAGGCAACACACAAGAGCACATTGTGGTGCAAGGGTTTCTCCATCAAATCTTCAGGGAGAAAGGGTGCTTCATTTCAGTGGATAGAGCAATATTTGAGGAGGGTGCACCATGCTTGGGCGCATCTTTCACTCTTGGAATTATGTTGCATATTGAGACACGCTGCTATTGTATCAGGTTCATTTGTTTTATGTACTTGTTGTATTCCACCTTATATTATCCACATATATATACTTCCATTCCAAACTGGTTTTCCCCGAGGGGGTTTTATCCAGGGTCATTTTGACCAAAAATACTTGTGTTCATTTCATGCATGCTTAGAATTGTAGATCATCATAAAAGGTTGTAGATATCAAGGAGGTAGTTTTATTTGTTTTGAGTATATTGTATGTGATGACATTGGGAAAATATAACACTTCGAGGGCACCTCAAAAGGACACTTAACCATTAAAATTGTGAGCAGAAAGTAGTTGATTGTTTGTTGTCCTAAAACAACAGCAAAGGACAGTCACAGAGACTGAAACTTAGAGCCCAATAAGAGGTCAAAGACATACCTGTTGGGCAGCCTCATAGTACCTCAAAAAATCTACATGGTATTGGACAACCATGTCGGTGTCCCAGACGCGGGCAGAGGATAGGCTAGATGGAGCTAGAAACTAGTCCCCTTGGAAGACTAGGATCATTTTTATCTTAGAGGACCTCAAATTATGGGATATAGTTGAGGCTCCTGTTGTTGTTCCTCCTCTTACTTCTCTCGTCATGGTGGTGGAGTTCAGGAAGAAGAACAACAAGGCGAAAAGGACTATTTGTTACGGGGTGAGAGGCCACGCCATTCCACATTTGACTAGTAAAGACTATGCATTTGAGATATGGGATTCTTTATGCAATCTTTACTAGAGTTCTAACCAGAACCAGAAGATGGTTCTGCAGGATAGGCTTAGGAGCATTAAGATGCTTGATTCTAAGTTGGTTACATCATTCCTTGGCAGATTCACTAAGATCAGAGATGAGCTTGTAGTCATCAAAGAGATAATGGACCCAGGCTTTATGGTGAGGACAACCTTAAACAACTTTACCAAACCATGGGGCCCATTTGTTCGAGGCATAGTTGCCCGAGAGGTTGTTCCTACTTGGGAGAGACTTGGCTATGATTTCGTTCAGGAGGAGACAAGACTCACTTCAGAGTCCTCAGGACATGAGTGGATTACCTAGGGTTATGAGGACCTTTCTCTATGGACTAAGAGGAAGATGAAGATCGACATAGGTGCTAGACAGGGTCCCAAGGGAGGGTCCAAACCACAATAGAGTGGTGGTAGGTAGGAGAGAGACATGAGCACAGTGAGATTTGCTTGTGGAGAGATGGGTCAGTATGTAGGACAGTGTCCCAAGAAGAAGAAGAAGCAGGAGGATGGCACTGCAGCGACAATAGAGGAGATTGAGTTTGTTGCTCAGTATGAGAGGGAGTGTGCGTTCTTAAGTTCCTTGTCAGTTGTTACACCATCCAGAGTCAGGTGGAGAGAGAGAGTTGAGGAGGACCTATTGACTCATAGTAGTGATTCAGAGGGAGCTCAAACTTAGTTTTCATGAACACCATCATGAGGGGTGATTGGTCCACCTGAGACAACTTTAGTTTAAGAGTTGTCGAGATATAGGGTTGGTGCAAGGGCTTCAAAGCATCAGATATTGATGAGGAGGAGCAGAAGGGAACCACAGAGGCTTGAGCCTCACTTGGCTATGGAGACATGCATATCAAGTTCTGGATCCACTTCAGGTAGAAGTCACTTGGTGAGAGGCCAAGTTGAGGATCTTGGTGAGATGTCGAGATCCAAATACTCTTGGTGAGTGTAATGTCCCCCACCTCTTGATGAAGAGGTTTGGAAAGACTTAGTGGTCTAGTCATCTGCACTAGATCATAGTCTCATGCAGCATGGGGAAAAGTCAGCTAACTCAATGTTATATTTTGAAGTTGACTTGGAAAAAGGTAAAAAGGGAAAAAAGTAACTCAATGGAGAATTAGAATGTTGGAGGTTGAGTTAGGAGTTGAACCTAGGGGTTAACTAACTCAACAAAGAAATAGAATGGAAGTGTAAAGGAAAGGCTAGGGAACACCTCTCACTCATCTTGGATATTATTACATTTGGTTGTTGAGCTCTTGAGCACATAGCTTTTAGGGTTTTGAGATTACAAACCCTAGAGAACAACTCAGTGGTGAAAGATTCCACTCGCCTTGTTCCAAGATTGGTCTCAGGGATGAAATACTCCACCCACACCATTCTATAGTCTTTACAGGTTCCATCATCGATCCAGGAGGGTAGCAGGGTCATACCCTTGAGGGTTTTCCAGCAGGGGCGCATCATTTCATGAAGAAGAGTTCGATCCAGCCTTGTGATAGGGTCTAGTGACATTCTAGCATTTGGGTATTACTTGTAGGGCCTTGTTCATCAGTTTGGGAGCATTTTTGGAGAGTTACTTCGACTAGATTATTATCTACATCTTTGGGACGGTTTTGAGAGAAGGAGGGCACAACTGTGATTCAGATCTTGTCAGTTTGAGGGGGTTACACCTCAGATCTGACCCTGAGACTTCTCCCAGTGGCTTGTGGCAGCTCGATCTATCTTTCTAGAGAGTTTCAGGGGATTTGGAGTCTTCCTTTATCAGGGCCAAATTATTGGGCACTTCAGGGTTTCAGGAGGGCACAGTCTTGATTAGGGTTTCAACAGTTTGGAGGGGTAATACTTGACATCTGGACTTCAAACTTCAGGGAGGGGTTCCACTTGCCTCGATCTATGTTTTTTTGTAGTTTGGCATCATTTGGAGATCTCCTTCAGCTGGGCCGAAATCTTGGCCTTCTCATCTATCCAACAGAACGTGCCAGCAACCAGGGGGGTCAGACGTGACCCTGGTTCTTATTGTATTTGGTCTTCATTATATAATCATCCTTTGGAGGCTTGTTTTGCATTGTCGAGAGAATTTTGTAGCAACTCATATATTCTCTCTTGGAGCCATCTGATGTTATTCTAGATCTGCATCCATTTTGTATCAGGTTCTTGTTTTTCATAATAATAAAGGTCGGATCTATGCTTTTGGGTTCCATATCTTGTGTACTAGTTAGATCTTGTGTTTGGATTCAGTTTATCTTCAGATATGTGCTTAATAACTAAATATAACCCTAAGGCTGAAACTTGAGAGGCCAACCTGCAAACAGACACAAACAAACAAGTAAATCAGTGGTTAGTTAATTTTCCAAGAGAAAAAAATGGCTTGGGAACATTACAGTGGTATCAAATCTCTAATATTCCCATGTTGTGAGGATTAGTGCATGCAGAAATTAAGTGGCATTTATATGGGCCAAAGGAGGAAATAGACAAAGGAGGAAGAAGCCGATATGGAGGGTTCAGGCGAGGAAAGTGAGCCACAGGGCTTGGCAATCATAGCACAAGAACTCTGTAAATCCACAAACAAGACAGAGAGTACATTGGTCAACCACTTACAAGAAAACCA
Organism: Picea engelmannii; assembly: GCA_009831015.1. Taxonomy (NCBI): domain Eukaryota; kingdom Viridiplantae; phylum Streptophyta; class Pinopsida; order Pinales; family Pinaceae; genus Picea; species Picea engelmannii. The sequence continues at coordinate 503,254 of ML781963.1, read as the reverse complement.
GGAGGCAAACCGCAGGGGGAGGCCGAAATATCTGAGACCTTAAGGAAGGTAGATAAAAACTAGACAAGGATAACAAAGATGTTGATGGCCATGAATCGCAAGGGGAAAGGTCCATAATCCTATGCCGATAAGGAAACTAGTGGATCTCATGGAGGAAATAGGTATCAGTAGGAACACATCCCCTATCATTATTTTGAGGGAAGCCATGGAGGGGGAGCACCACAAGGACAGACAGGTAACAGGGGTACTCCTAGACCGTACTTACCCACATTCACATATGAGCCCACACAGCTTAACCACAAAGATGATTTTGATGAATTGTTTGAGCAATATTCCAGGGAATACAACTCATTGAATTTGACAGTTTAGAGGTAGATCACCCTAAATCAGTATTGTGGAATCAAATTCAGAAACAAGCCCAGGCCGTACCACAAGAGAAACTATGAGTTTGAGCGCAGGGCTGGGAAGATGGAGATTCCCTACTTTGATGGGTCAACCAAGATGACTGCACATGCGTGGGTACAGAAACTAGACACTTACCTGCAACTTAACCCTATGAGGGATATGGAGGCCATCAATTTTTCCACCATGTACCTGGATGGCAAAGCTCATGAATGGTGGTATCATGGATTGAACACATGTGGCCACAATTAGATAGTAGCATACACAGAGTTTACTTAGAGGCTCATTGACAGGTTTGACCAGGGGGGGCCAGAGCTATATTTCAAGGAACTCACACAACTCAAATAGACAAACGCACCAGAAGTGTATATTGAGGAGTTCTAGAGGCTAGCAGTCATGGTAGAGGACGTGTCACAGTCTAGGTTTATGATGCCCTTCAATGAGGGATTGATGGAACCCTTGAAAGGTTGGGTTAAGGATTTTAATCCTACCAACCTGCAGGATGCTATTTGGAGGACAAGAGATCTAGGCCCAACTGCCAAACCAAAATTTGTGCCTAGACCACCTCTTAATACCGGAGGAAGAGACCAAAGACCTTCGATGAACCCAGGGAGAAGAGACCCAAGGGAGTTTGACAGGGGAAGAGGTAGGATGGATGAGAATACTGGAAGGGAACTGAGAAGGAAAAAACTATGCTACACATGTAAAGAGCCCTAGAACCCATCCCACAAGTGCATGGGTCGTGGCTAAGTTCATTACATAGAGGTGGCATCAAACAATGAAGAGGATGAGGATTTTAGCCACATCCAGAACATGGAGGAAGATACCACCAAAACTGCAGAGGAGGAGGCTACAGGTCATGACAGTGCGACAGAGGAGAGAGCTACTTTGGCATGCATCAGTGGGGTGCCCAAGTACAACACCTTCAGGATGAGAGGAGTCTTGCAAGGGCAGAAGGTGTCAATGTTAATTGATGGGGGAGCCTACCACAACTTCATTGACTCAACATTGCTACAGAGGAGGCATATACCCACAGTTGAGTTTGAAGGATTCAAGGTGGAGGTAGCAGGAGGAAGCACCATGCCATGCAATAGGTACATTCTAGGGATGAAGCTTACACTGGGTCGACATGATTTAGTGCAAGACATTTATGTGATGGACCTCCCAGACACAAACATAATCTTGGGAGTATAGTCGCTAAGTATGTTGGGGCCTATCACCACCAACTACAAGACCATGGAGATGCCTTTCACAGAGGAGAGTGGAAGAAAGGTAGTCCTCTGAGGCATGACAAGCAACACAACCAAGGTAGTCACAACAAAGAGGATGGAGGCCATTTTTAGAAGAGAAGAGATCATGTATGATGCAGAGTGCAAAATTTCGGCATGTGTGGACAAGAGGGAGAAGATTCACTATGCACCAGAGATTTAGAGGATCATTGACAAACAAAATAAGGTGTTTGGGCCTATCCCACCAGGTGTGCCACCAAATAGGGGATTTGAGCATATCATTGAGTTGGAGGAAGGAGCAAATCCAGTCATCACCATGCCTTACAGACACCCAAAGAAGTGCAAGGACGAAATAGAGAAGTCAATCAAAGAGCGCTTAGATATGGGGCACATTAGACCAAGTTCCATCCCTTTTGCCTCTTCAGTGGTACTGGTCAAGAAGAAGGATGGAACCATGCGCATGTGCATTGACTTCAGGGAACTAAACAAGAAGACGATAAAAAACCGGTATCCCATTCCAAGGATTGATGAGCTATTGGAAGAGCTCCATGGGGCTATTTATTTCACCAAGATTGACTTGTGCTCTGGTTACCATCAAATAAAAATGAGGGAGGAGGACATCCCAAAAACTGCTTTCAGGTGTCACTACGACCACTATGTGTTCTCAATGATGCCATTTGGTTTAACCAATGCCCCAGCCACATTCCAGTCATGTATGAACCATGTCTTCAACAAACAGTTGAGGAAGCATCTTCTTGTATTCTTTGATGACTTGCGACTTGCTAATCTATAGCAAGACGTGGGAGGAACACCTTTAGCATGTGGAACAGATCTTGACTATCATGAAGGACCAATCCTTGTATGCCAAGGAGTCCAGATGTGAATTTGGAATGACAGAGGTCCTCTACTTGGGACACATTATTGGAGTTAAAGGGGTACAGGTACATCAGGAGAAGATTCAAGCCATAGTTGAGTGGCCCACACCTAAAACCCTTACAGAGTTGAGGGGATTTCTAGGCATTTGCAGCTATTATAGGAGATTTGTCAAAGGGTTCTCCCAACTTTGTGCACCTTTGATCGTTCTAACGAAGAAAGGGGCCTTCAGGTGAAGCGAAGAGTCTCAAGCCATGTTTGACAGAATGAAGAAAGTAATGAGCACATGCCTCGTGTTAGCATTACCAGATTCCGACCAACCCTTCACATTGGAGTGTGATGCCTCCAGAGAAGGCATTGGGGCCATACTGATGCAGAATAGGCACCCTCTCGCCTATGAGAGTCGAAAACTGAGGGGTACTGAGTTACTTTACACCATCTACGACAAAGAGATGTTGTCTATCATGCACGCTTTGGCCAAATTCATGCAATATTTGGTAGGTGCTAGATTTGTGGTGAAATCAGATCACAACAGCCTTAAGTACTTCTTGGAATAGAAGGAATTAAATGAGAGGCATCAGAAGTGGGTTAACAAGATACAGGCCTATGAATTTGACATTGAATTTGTCAAAGGGAAAAACAACGTAGTTGCAAATCCGTTATCCAGGAGGCCATCGGTTTATGCCATGACAAATGTATCAGTTGACTGGAAGGACCATATCTTGATGGAATATTCCAAAAATCAATCCGCTTGTCACGTGCTAAATGGACAAACACAGGATGATAACTTCAGAGTCATATATGACATCATCTATTACAAGGGTCGAATCTTCTTGGTCCATGAGTCGACCTTCAAAGTCAAGATATTACACGCATGTAAGGACTCACTAGTGGCAGGGCACCAAGGGATTGGAAAGACATATAGGCAAGTAAGGGAAATGTTCTCATGGAAGGGCCTCAAAGAGGATGTGATGAATCACATCAGGGAGTGTACTACTTGTCAGGAAAACAAGGATGAGCACACTCATCCAGCAGGACTACTACAACCTATATCCATCCCAGAGCACAAATGGGAGAGCATCTCCATGGACTTCATCACAAGATTGCCTAGGGCACAAGGTAAGGATTGTATCTTTGTAGTGGTGGATAGGTTGACTAAATTTTCACACTTCTTCTCCATTTCTACAGACTTCAGTGCAACACAGGTGGACGAATTGTTCTTCAAAGAGATCTTCAGACTACATGGTCTCCCCAAAATCATTGTTAGTGACAAGGATGGTCGATTTATGAGCACGTTTTGGCAGGAGTTATTCAGGATGGTTGGTACAACTTTGAACCCTAGCACTAGTTATTACCCTCAGACCGACGAGCAGAACGAAATAGTCAACAAATGGGTGGAAGTCTACCTCAGGAATTATGTCACAGGGTAGCAGAAGGCATGGGTGAGATGTCTACATTTGGGTGAATATTGTTATAACACCACCTATCACATTTCCATAGGCATGACTCCATTTAGGGCATTGTACAATTATGACCCACTCTCTTTTGTAGAGATTGATTTTGGTGATAGCAAAGCCCCGATGGTACAGGATTGGGTGCAACAGAGTCAAGACATCCTCAGGGAGTTGAAGGATCATCTACAGAGAGCACATAATCAACAGAAGGTCCAAGCACCGGTTAGAGCGTATTTTTGAGGTTGGTGAATTGGTCTACCTAAGACTCCAACCGTACAAACAGGCTTCGATCGAAAGGAGTGGAGCAGAAAATCTCCAACCCCAGTTCTTTGGGCCCTACAGGATCAGGAGAAAGGTAGGGGTCATGGCTTATGAGCTGGAGCTCCCACAGGGTAGCAGGATACACAATGTTTTCCACATGTCATGCCTGAAGAGGGCCATCGGCCAACACATCACCCCACTTGAGGTGTTGCCACCTCTAGATGAAGAGGGGCAATTGGTACTGGTTATGGAGGAAATATTGGAGGTTCGAGAGAGGAAACTCCAAAGAAGAAGCATCAAAGAATACCTAATCAAATGGAATGATTTGCCTATTGAAGATGTCATGTGGGAGAATGAACAGATGATATGAGAAATAGGTTCAGAATTGCTTGTGGGCAAGCAATTTCTAGTAGGGGATACTGTAATGTCCCCCACCTCTTGATGAAGAGGTTTGGAAAGACTTAGTGGTCTAGTCATCCCCACTGGACCATAGTCTCATGCATCATGGGGAAAAGTCATCTAACTCAATGTTATATTTTGAAGTTGACTTGGAAAAAGGTAAAAAGGGCAAAAAGTAACTCAATGAAGAATTAGAACGCTGAAGTTAAGTTAGAATTTGAACCTAGGGGTTAACTAACTCATCAGAGAAATAGAATGGAAGTATAAAGGAAAGGCTAGGGCGCACCTCTCACTCATCTTGGATATTATTTCATTTGGTTGTTGAGCTCTTGAGCACACAGTTTTGAGGGTTTTGAGAGTACAAACCCTAGAGAACAACTCAGTGGTGAAAGATTCCACTCACCTTGTTTCAAGCTTGGTCTCGAGGATGAAATACTCCACCCACACCATTATATAGTCTTCACGGGTTCCACCATCGATCCAAGAGGGAAGCAGGGTTGTACCCTTGAGGGTTTTCCAGCAGGGGTGCATCATTTCATGAAGAAGAGTTCGATCCAGCCTTGTGATAGGGTCTAGTGACATTCTAGCATTTGGGTATTACTTGCAGGGACTTTTTCATCAGTTTGGGATCATTTTTGAAGAGTTACTTCGGCCATATTATTATCTACAGCTTTGGGACAGTTTTGAGAGAAGGAGGGCGCAACTGTGATTCAAATCTTGTCAGTTTGAGGGAGTTACACCTCAGATATGGCCCTGATACTTCTCCCAGTGGCTTGTGGCAGCCCGATTTATCTTTCTAGAGAGTTTCAATGGATTTGGAGGCTTCCTTCATCAGGGCCAAATTATTGGGCACTTCAGGGTTTTAGGAGGGCACAGTCTTGATTAGGGTTTCAGCAGTTTGGAGGGGTAATACTTGACATCTGGACTTCAGACTTCAAAGAGGGTTTCCACTTTCCCTGATCTATCTTTTTGTGGATTTTGGCATCATTTGGATATCTCCTTCAGCTGGGTTGAAATCTTGGCCTTCTCATCTATCCAACAGGACGTGCCAGCAGCTAGGGGGGTTGGACGTGACCCTAGTTCTTATTGTATTTGGTCTTCATTATATATTCATCCTTTCAAGGCTTGTTTTGCCTTACCAGGAGCATTTTGTAGCAGCTCATATATTCTCTCTTGGATCCATCTGATGTTCTTCCAGATGTGCATCCATTTTGTATCAGGTTCTTGCTTTTCATAATAATAAAGGTAAGATCTATGATTTTGGGTTCCATATCTTGTGTACTGGTTAGATCTTGTGTTTGAATTCATTTTAGCTTTAGATTTGTTCTTAATAACTAAATATAACCCTAAGTCCAAAACTTGAGAGGCTAACCTGCAAACATACACAAACAAACAAGTAAATCAGTGGTCAGTTAGTGTTCCAAGCGAAAAAATTGTCTTGGGAACATTACAGTGAGATACAAAGAGGGGGGGACTCTTAGTGAGATGCCAAGAGAGCGAATCTTGGTGATATGTCAGGAGTAGTGACCGTTGGCGAGATGCCAGGAGGTAGAAATCCTTGGTGGGAGACCAAGGTTGAAATATTTGGTTTGATACAAGGATCTAGGTGATCTTGGATAGGTGGAGATGCACTTCCATCTATAAATCACACAGATTGAAAAGATCTGTGTTAGAGACTACTTTTATTGATCAAGGTACAGTCATACTCACTGAGTATTTGCTAGTAGGTAACCATGTCCACTGCAGGGATGAGATTGGGGGTGACGGACACTTTCCTCGATAAGAGGGAGTGTTGAGATTTGAGTACCTTGGAAAGTGGTCCCTTTGTATTTGTGAGCCTCTAAACACAAGTGGGAAATACTTTGTACTATGTACCATGTACATTATGTCTAATTTCACTTTGACTTACGAGATTTAAGTCAAAAAGTGAAATTTGGTCATTTTAGCCTAAAATGACTATTATTTCACTTTGTGGGTGAATTGAGGGACATAAAGTGAAACTATGGAAACTTGAGTAAAGTGGGTTTTGAGTTGAGATTCTTTTGGATAGATCTCAACCATTGATTAGAGATGGTATGAGATGATCTCATCCACCCAACTTTTAGGTTTCCTTATGTTTTCTTAAGAGGGGCGCATAGGGCAAGGAGAGGCTCATTCTCACTTGTATGGTCACCAAAGGAGCTTGGAGAAGGGAAAGGAGATGAGAATGGAATCAGTGGGAGAGGAGAGCTTGGGCGCCTACTTTCATGGAGGGGTCATGAAGGCTTAGGGCCCAATTTATTTGTGGTTATTTTTCTTTCTTGGAGGAGTGCGCACTTGAGGAGGATTGTGCACTTATAGAAGGGACGTCTTGCAGTGGTCAGATTGCTTTGAGGACAATTTCAGTGGAGAGGAAGCACACAAGAGCACATTGTGGTGCTAGGGTTTCTCCATTAGAGCTTCAGGGAGCAAGGGCGCTTCATTTCATTGGATAGAGAAATATTTGAGGAGGGCGCACCATGCTTGGGCACATCTTTCACTCTTGGACTTGTGTTGCATCTTGAGACAAGTTGTTATTGTATCAGGTTCATTTGTTTCATGTACTTGTTGTATTCCACCTTCTAATCTCCACATATATATACTTCTATTCCAAAATGGTTTTTCCTGGGGGGGTTTCATCCAGGGTCATGTTGACCAAAAATAATTGTGTTCATTTCATGCATGATTAGAACTGTAAATCAACATTTGAAGTTGTAAAGATCTAGGAGGTAGTGTTATTTGTTTTGAGTATATTGCATGTGCTAACATTAGGAAAATATAACACTTGCAAGGGCACCTCAAAAGGACAATTAACCATTAAAACTCTAAGCATAAAGTACTTGATTGTTTGTTGTCCTAAAAAACACCAAAGGGTAGTCACAAAGATTGAAACTTAGAGCCCAACAAGAGGTCAAAGACAGACCTATTGAGAAACCTCATATTACCTCCGAAAATCCACAATGGGAGGCAAAAAATAACACAATTCCTAACACAGTTGTTTTTCCGTCAATCAAGCAAACCCAAACCAGGGAGGTGCCAATGGGAACCATGTAGAGGCCAACCATAGAGGTGATTGGACTCCTGAAGGGAGTAATACCTATGTGTCGGCACAAAGTGTCTTCCAAGAAGGTAGCAGAAAGGTACCCAGACCCTTATTACCTCAATTCCTTGAGGAGCAGCCTACAGGAGCACCAGAACAACAGGGGGTGGATGAAATGAACTCCTACTTTAGGGAGTATCAATTGTTGGAAGAAGGAGCCCAAACAACCATGTCTTACAATGACTGTTGCAACCTTAGAATAAGGAACAAACTTAGGATGGGTCAGAATCAACATAATTTCAATCTTCTGTGCAAATTGAGGAAGATGAATGTTCCATCTTTTGACGGATCTGACAGGTGCACAACCCGAGCTTGGGTACATATGTTGGACACTTATTTCCAGCTTAACCCAATGACAGAGGGAGAGGCAATCAAATTTCCCACCCTACACTTGGATGGAGAGGCTCATGAGTGGTGGCATCACAGGCTATTAACATTGGGACATTCCAATGTCACATCATATGAGGATTTCACCAAAAGGCTGATGGAAAGGATCCTGAGGTCCAATTTAGGGAGTTGGAACAACTGAGGTAGACATGTACACTAGAGGCCTATGTTACATATTTTCAACGGATGAGAGTCATGGTGACTGATGTTTTTTAGCAGAGATCGGTGATGATATTCACAGAGGGTTTGGATGAACCCTTAAGATGTTGGGTGAAGGCTTTCAGGCCAAACACACTATAGGAAGCTATCATGAAGACCCAGGATATGACAAACATAGTCCCCAAGAAGACATCAGAAAAAACACTTATTCCACAAAAGGGTTAGGAGTCAAAACCTCCCTAGAAGACATGGACAGGGAAGGACAGGTTGGATGAGAAAACTCAGAGAGAACTAAGGAGGAAAAAGCTTTGCTGCAATTAAAAGGAGTCGTGGGAATCATGCCATCGATGTATGGGTAAAGGTAAAGTCCATTATATTGAGGTACTCTCCAATGAAGAGGATGGCAATGATGATGTGGGAATTGGACATGACAATGGTGAGCCATCACATGCTACAGAGCAGGCACCATTGCAAGATATCCCCAAGGGAGTGACCATTTCTACACTTTCAAGAGTCCATAAATATTACACCTTCAGGGTCAAGGGCATTGTGTAGGGGAAGAGGCTTACAACATTGGTTGATAGTGGGGCCACCCACAACTTCATTGATTCTGCACTTGTCACCGAGAGACGAATTCTTTTGGAGTATTTCAAGGGATTCAATGTGGTAATAGCATATGGGTATAACATGATGTGTACCTAGAAGATCAAGGGATTGGAAGTAACATTGGGCAACTATACGTTGATCGATGAATTTTATGACGTGGTGTTAGGAGTTCAGTGGTTGTACTCATTGGGAGATATCTGCATGAATTATCGGGATATGAGGATGGAGTTCTAGGACAAGGGTGGAAAATGAGTCATCCTAAGAGGTATGTTGACAGGTGCCCCCAGTATCATGTTTAACCAACACATGGAGGCCCTTTTTAGACACAAGGGTGTGGCTTGCACAACAAAGTGATTGATCACCATGGAAAATCCATCATTGGATCACTAAAAGTACCTTGCGGATATCCGGGCATTGCTTGGAAAGCATGAAAGAGTATTTGAACCATTGCTAGTAGGAAGACCATTTGACAGAGGATTTGAGAATGTCATTGAGATAGAAGAGGGGTCGAATCCTGTGATCACCACACCCTACAACCATTCGAAGAGGTTCAAGGATAAAATAGAGAAGGCCATAAAGGAGTTTTTGGAGGTGGGACATATCAGGCCTAATTCCAGTCCTTTCGCTTCTTCAATTGTACTAGTGAAGAAGAAGGATGGAGTTATGAGGATGTGCTTAGACTACAGGGCACTGAACAAGAAGACCATCTAAAATCGATACCCAATACCTAGGATTGATGAGTTGATAGATGAGTTGCATGGGGCAGTGTACTTCTCAAAGGTTGGTCTGCAATCATGATAACACCATATTTGAGTCAAAGAGGAGGATATCCATAAAACAACATTCATGTGTCACTATGGGCACTATGAGTTTCTTGTCATGCCCTTCAAGTTGACTAACACACTAGCTACCTTTCAGTCATGCATGAACCATATCTTCAACAAACAATTGAGGAAATTCTTATTGGTGTTCTACATCAGGACATGGGAGGAACATTTGAAGCACGTGGACTAGATTCTCACCATTATGGAGGAGTAGTCTCTTTTACCAAGGAGGAAAAGTGTGAGTTTTGGTTAACAAATATCCTCTATTTGGAGCACATGATTGGTGTTGAAGGAGTAAAAGTACATCAGGAGAAGATCTAGACAATCTTTGATTGGCCCACCCCCGGATCACTCACAGATCTGTGAGGATTCTTCGGGATATGCAGGTATTATAGGCGCACTATGAAAGGATTTTCACAATTGGTTGTGCCATTGACAGACCTCACCAGGAAGGGGGTGTTCCAATGGTCAGAGGACGCATAGGTAGCATTCAATAGAATGAAGAGGGAAATTAGCACTTTTCTAGTATTATCACTCCCATATTTCACGCAGCCTTTTGTCCCGGAGTGTGATGCATCTGGTGAGGGGATAGGGTAGTTTTGAAGTAGAACCGACACCCGATATCTTTTAAGAGCCAGAGAAGCTCTGTCTGATCTATGATAAAGAGACGTTGGCCATCATGCATGCATTAGCCAATTTCAGACAATACTTGGTAGGAGGGCACTTTGTCATTAGGAATGACCACAACAACTTGAGATATTTCCTGGAGCAACAGGATCTAAACGAGAGACAAAAAAAATGTGTGAGTAAGGTGCAGACATATGATTTTGACATTGAGTATGTAAAGGGTAAGAACAATATAGTTGGTGACACCTTATCCATAAGACCGACAACTTTCTCCATGACAGAGATCTCAGCAGAATGAAAATCCATTCTTTTGGTGGAATACTCCAAGAACACGTTCACCTGTAAGATGATGGAGGGTATTACAGTATGACAGGTACAGGACAGTGGATGACATCATCTACTACAAAGATAGGACCTTTCTTGTCCCTAAGTCCAAACTCAAGGATAATATTTTGAGGGCAGTACATGATGCACCACTAGAAGGGAACCAAGGGTATCTAAAAACCTATAGGTAGGTGAGGGAGATATTTTCCTAGAAGGGTCTCAAGGAGGATGTACTTTGTCATGTGAGGGAGTGCATGACATGCCAATAGGAAAATTCAGGTCTTACACACTCAAGAAGACTACTTTATCCATTGTTGATTCCAAAGCAGAAGTGGGATAACATTTCCATGGACTTCATCACAAGATTGCCAAAGGTGCAGGGCAGGGACTGTATCTATGTGGTAGTGGACAAATTGACTAAATATACACACTTATTTTCCATTCCTTCAGAATACAATGCATCTCAGATAGCAAATCTATTCTTCAAGGAGGTGTTCAGTCTCCATGGTCTTCCAAGGAACATGGTCAGTGACCAGGATAGAAGGTTTCTCAATGCATTTTGGTAGGAGCTATTTAGGTTATCCGAGACATAGTTGACACCTAATACTAGCTACCACCCCCAAACAGATGGGCATATTGAGATAGAAAACAAATGGATTGAGGGGTACCTAAGGAACTATGTGTTGGGGCAGCAACGAGCATGGATAAAGTGGTTGCATCTCAGGGAGAACTATTACAATACCACTCATCACATGTCCATTGGGATGAGCCCATTCATGGAATTGTATGGTTATGATGTCCCATCCTTTGTAGATTTGGAGTTTTGGGAGAGTAGAGCTCCCAAGGCCAAATATTGGTTTCAACAAAGCCAAGACATCTTGAGAGTCCTGAAGGAGAATTTGGAAGCCACTCAGAATCAAGAGAAGATGTATGTAGATAAGCACAAGGTGGAACACAAATTTGAGGTTGGGGACCTAGTCTTTCTCAAGTTACAACCTTACCGACAATTGTTGTTGAAAAAGAGTGGTGCAGAGAAGTTAAAGCCTCATTTTTATGGACCCTACAAAGTGATCAGGAGAGTTGGGGAGGTAGCATACGAGCTGGAGCTACCAAAGGGTAGAAAGATCCACAATACCTTCCATGTATCTTGCCTCAAGAAGGCATTGGGACAACATATCATAGCTTCGGTAGATCTTCCTCCACTAGATGAGGAAGGGCAATTGGTTCTAGCTCCTGAGAGAATTGTTGATGTCAGGGAATGAAGGTTGAGGAGCAGATTCATTTGAGAGTACTTGGTTGTATGGAGAGGATTGCCTGTGGAAGATGTTGTTAAAATAATAGGTGTGTTCATTTCACCATAGACAATATCACTATATTGTCACCCAACCATAGGCACAAAGGCCACCATCGAGCACCTTAACCTTGACATACAAAATAATTCTAGAAGCAATCACTAGAACCAATAGCTAACCAAGGTAGCATACCTCTCTCCAAAGCTAGCGTACCAAGCAGAAAGTCTAAACTATAACTAAAGATCAATTCACCATTGCAGTAACTGCAGCTCTCCTCTAGTCATGTGCACCACTAGTCCTTATGTAGTTGTGAGAGTGAGTGAGTGAAAATGAGCTCAAGCACCCTCTATTTATAGTCCTCCAAGTGACCTAACTAGGCCAACTTCTTCTCTTTGAGGCTAATAACTTAATATAAGTTATTCTCTTGAGTTGACTTATCTTCTAGGGTTATTACCCAACTAATTAGGGTTTCTCTTGCTTCCTGAAATATTCTAGTCTCATCAAAGGTTACATGTAGAGGTTAATACCTCCCGCAACTATCGTAACATCAACATTCCCTCCTAGCTAGGGAGGTATTACAAGAAGCCGTCTTGAGCACAAAGAGACCATTCATCCGATAACAACACCAATAGCCACACAGATTATCTCATGATCACACATCATTATCCAACACTAGTGATAGTCTCCATGGCAATCAGAATGCCATCCAATAAAACACAATTGTGTCTATCCATAGTAGTATACAACTATTATCCAGTGATATACAACCACTCCTAGTAGAACACAACTACTAACCGGTGACATGCAATCACTACCAGTGGATCACATCCACCATAGTAGCATACAACTATTGTCCAGAGACATGCAGTCTCCACAACAATCAAATCATCTGATATCATCTTGCATCAACAATGTCATCAATTGCATCACCTCTAAGTCATACTAGCATGATGTGAATGCATCATATATAAGTTGTACTGGAGTGATCCGAAGTATCATCTACATCATCTCTAAGCCGTACTAGCATGATGCCAATGCATCCTCTATAAGTTGTATGTCCACCTCTAAGTTGTACTCACATGATGTAGATCAGTTCCTCATTGTGTCACCTCTAAGTTGTATGATCATCTCTAAGCCATACTAGCATGACATATCTAGCATGATGCTAATGCATCATATCTAAGTTGTATGCCACATCTAAGTTGTACTAGCATGATCATATCTAGCATGACACGAGCCCTCCTGCATCATCTCTAAGTTGTATCATCATCTATAAGTCGTACTAGCATGACATATCTAGCATGATGTCAATGCATCATCTCTAAGGTGTATGCCACCTCTAAGTTGTACTCACATGATCATATCTAGCGTGATGTGGCTCAACAACATTGTCTCTAAGTTGTACTAGGATGAACATAACTAGCATGATGCAAGCATCATCTCTATGTTGTGTGTCCATCTCTAAGCTATACTAGCATGATTCTCCTCAGGCCACTATATCAACAACTCCAAGCATTTGTATCATATATGAGTTGTACTAACATGATCATATCTAGTATGATGCAAGCATCATCTCTAAGTTGTACTAGCATGATACAGATATGCAACTCACTGACAGTCCATGATGCCACATATCATTTCTCCCTCCCAACCCAGGAATTCATCTCCTCCCTTTCAACCAAGGGAGCAATCTCCATGAGCCCCAATTTGTCCCTCAAGTGTGCAAACTTTATCTTGGACAAAGGCTTCGTCAAAATATCTGCAGTCTGCTCATCAATGGAGATATACTGGAGAACTACTTCTCCCCTCTAGAGTTTATCACGGAGAAAATAATACTTGATCTCAATGTGCTTCAACATGTCATGGAACATTAGGTTCCCTGAGAGCTTCACACAACTCTGGTCATCACAATATATCATGGTTGAATCCAACACCTGATCAAACAGTCCATAAACCAACTTACGGAGCCACACTACTTTCGTACAAGTATCACAAACTACAATATATTATGCTTCCGCAGTGCTGAGCGCAACAGACTTATGTTTTTTGTTAGCCCATGAAATCATAACAAAACCCAAACTGAAACACAGTCCAGAAGTACTATTTCTATCTTTCTCACTCCCTACCCAATTTGAATCGGTAAATCTATGCAGCTTTGCTTCACTATTTGAGGCATATATCAAACCATACATTATCGTCCCATGAAGATATCTCAAGATATGTTTTGCATCCACCCAATTCTCTTATCTAGGTTCCACCTGGAATTGGCTCAACATGTTCACAACAAAGCATATGTCCGGCCTAGTATTTACCAAATATATCAAGGAGCCAATCAACTATTGGTACAAGGATGAGTCTATTGGATCAGAATCAACGTCTCTCAACTTCCTCAAATCTGTTACCATGGGAGTTGCCATGGATTTTCAATCCATCATCCCAAACTTCTGAAGGATCTTTACAACGTACTTCCCTTGTCCTAGGAAGACTTCACCATGCTTCTACCACACTTCTAGTCCCAAGTAGTAGTGCATGAGACCAAGATCCATCATATCAAGTTCAGTGGATAACTACTTCTTACACTGAATAATGAGAGGCTCTGCACCTGTCAGGAACAAGTCATCAACATATAACAATAGAATAATAGGTGCATTGTTCACAACCTTGTAATAGAGGTTTGGATCAGCATGACTCTTGGAAAATCCAAGTCTCGCCAAATAACTATCAATGTGTGCATACCAAGCTCTTGGAGCTTGTTTGAGTCCATACAAGGCCTTCTTCAATCTGCATACATGGGTTTCTTTTGGGTGTAACTCAAAACCTTGAGGTTTCTCTATATATACTTCTTCCTCAATCACTCCATTGAGAAAGGCAATCTTTACATCCATCTGATGTAAACTCCAACCCATGGAAGCTGCTAGAGATATTATGGCTCTAATAGATATATATATGGAAACTAGAGCAAACATCTCATCGTAATATTCTCCCTTTTGCTGGGAGAACCCTCTCGCCACAAATATCGCCTTGTACTTATCAATACTTCCATCTACAACATGCTTTATCTTATACACCCACTTTGAATTGACTACAAAATTCTCTTTAGGTCTCAACACAACTTCCCATATGCCATTCTTCATGATGGATTGGTATTCTTCCATCATGGCCTCCTTCCATTCTTTCTTCTTAATTTCTTCCTCAAAGGTGGAAGGTTCTGCATTAATTAAACTTGTCATGAGTGCCGCATAACTAGTGAACCTTTTGGGTTTCTTGCTTTTTCTAAAAGCACCAGTTGGAACCTTATGCTTTTCTGCTTCCTGCAAAGTAGTTTCAATCCATGCTGGTATTTTTCTTGTCTTAGGTATAATAGTTGGTTCCACAGATTCATGTGGTGGTTCTTGTTCTTCATTAGGTTGTTCTAGAGAACATGTACTTTCTTCTTTGGTATTTTCATGTTCCTCTTCTTCGTTGGATTGTATAGATTCTTCTATAGACTTCTTAAATGAAATCATTTCATCAAAATTTACGTCTCTACTTATTTCAATCTTTTGTTGAACTGGAACATAAGTTCTATACGATTTTGATGATTCACTGTAACCAACGAATATTCCTCTCTTTCCCGAGGGTTCCAACTTCTTTCTCTTATCCTTGGGAACATGAATGTATACATGACATCCAAAGATTCTCAAGTGTTCAACGCTTGGCTTCTTTCCTGAGAACGCTTCTTCAGGAGTCATGTTCTTCAATATTCTATGTGGACTTCTATTCTAAACATAAACAACTGTCATTACTGCTTCTCCCCATAGGAATATAGATAAGTTCTGATCATTCATCATTGCCTTGACTGATTCTTCAATGGTTATGTTCTTTCTTTCAACCACACCATTCTGTTGATGAAATTGAGGGACAATGAGCTCCCTCCTAATCCCAACTTCTTTACAAAAGGCAACGAGCTCCTTGGAGGTGTATTCTCCTCCATTATCAGATCTTATTGTCTTGATCTTCTTATCTGTTAGGTTCTCTACTTCAGACTTGAATTCTTGGAATTTTCTAAATACTTCATCCTTAGTCTTTAACAGATACAACCATGTCTTTCTTGAGAATTCATCTATAAATGTTACATAGTAAAGAGATACTTCTAGAGACTTCACTGGCATAGGTCCACACACATCTTAATGTATTAGGTCTAAGATCCCTTTGGATCTATTCTCACTACTTGGGAAAGGTTTCTTAATGTTCTTCCCAAGTGCACATCCTCTGCACACACCTTCATGTACTGACTATAATTCTAGTATGCCTACAACCATCTGCTTCAGGGATGGTAAGGCTTGTAATGAAGATGAGTATACCTTCTATGCCATAACTCACTAGGGTTGATTTCGTCATGTACTAGGCCTTGAGTATTCTAACCTAGGAGTTTATATAACCTTCCTTCACGGGTTCCAATAACTTTAGCGTTTTCTATCTTGGAGTCTTTAGACCATACAAGAAATTTTCCATCCACAAAAACTACTCTATCTCCTTTCTCTTCCAAACAGGAAATAGATACTAGATTCTTTTTCAAACTAGGAACATATAAAACATTACTAAGATGGATAGAGTTACTTGATTCCATTTTGATAGTAGCTTGTCCAAATCCCTTGAATGCATAAGAGTTATTGTCTCCAAGCTCCACTTTATGAGGTGTCTCCTTCTCCTTCATGCTTGAGAAATTTCTACGATCACTTGTCATATGCCTTGAAGCTCCACTATCAATCAACCACATGTCATCTTCAATGATTCTAGTAAGGGTTGAGTAATAGAAGAAATTTGCCTCATCATGCTGTGTCTTCTTTGAGGATTCTTCATCATTGGCAACCTATGCCTGATGTCTCTCTTTTCTCTTCCTTGTTAGTTTAGGACAATTCCTTTTGTAGTGGCCATAATCATGGCATTCAAAGCATTGTACCTTTGACATATCTCTCTTGAACTTCTTTCTTGAATCATATATTTTCTTACCTCCATGTCTTTTAAACTTGGTTGCAAAGGCTTGAGCATCTTCTTCTATCTGAGGTTTTCCCTTGGAGTTTAACCTTGTCTCTTCTTGTGCACAACATGTCCAATGTTCTTCTAACGTTGGAAACTCCTTCCTTGTATTCATACTTGCAGCAAATGCATCCCATGATCTAGAGAGACCGTTGAGTGCTATGTTCACAACTTCCTTTTCTGGGATGGTTTCTTCAATAGCTTGTAGTTGATCTCTCAACTAAGAAATCCTCACAATGTATGAAGCTATGGTGTCATCCTTTGTCATCTTTGTGTCACGGAGTTCATTCTTCAGACTCATCACTTGTCCAATATTATTTACTGAGAAAAGGTTTGTTAGGGCATCGTACATCTTCTTGGATGAGTCAAGATGAGAAATGTAGGGTATCGAGTGATCCTTTACAAAGTCCACTATGATACTCATAGCATTAATGTCATTATCCTTGAACTTCTCTAGTGTGCAACGTGCTGAGGTTCCTTCTCTTTTCCTGCTTCAAACTGTGGTTCCATGATATTGCCTTTCATGATATCTAGGACTTTATTCTTGGCAAGAATGAGGTCGATCCTTGTCTTCCATGCTTTGAAGTTTAAAGCCCCTTCTAACTTGTTTTTTGACTTCATAGAGTAAGTCATGAATGCTTTGACTTGGTCAGCCTTCGACTTTGACCAAAAACTCAAACTTGGTGCCTTGTCTTGCTGAGAGTACGAGGAGATGCACTTGGCTAGGGCGCACTAGGATATCCAGGAATTAGGTCAAGCGCTTCAATTAAGGTGCCTCAACAAGAGGGTTAGGTTTTTGTTGCTGCAACAAAACTCTGACTGCAACTGCAACTGCAAGTGAGCAAATCCTTCCAATCTACCTTCCAGTGGTTAGATTGTCCGAAGATAGTGTGGGCCCATAACCTGTTAAAATAATAGGTGTGCTCGTTTCACCATAGACAATATCACTATATTGTCACCCAACCATAAGCACAAAGGCTAGCCCCGAGTACCTTAACCTTGACAGATAGAATAATTCTGGAAGCAATCACTAGAACCAATAGCCAACCAAGGTAGCGTACCTCTCTACAAAGCTAGTGTACCAAGCAGAAAGTCCAAACCATAACCAAAGATCAAGCCACCACTGCAACAACTGCAACTCTCCACCAGTCATGCGCACCACTAGTCCTTGTGCAGTTGTGAGAGTGAGTGAGTGCAAATGAGCTCAAGTGCCCTCTATTTATATTCCTCCAAGTGACCTAACTTGGTCGACTTCTTCTCTTGGAGGATAATAACTTAATATAAGTTATTCTTTTGAGTCAACTTGTCTTCTAGGGTCATTACCCAACTAATTAGGGTTTCTCTTACTTCCCTGAATATTCTAGTCTCGTCAAAGGTTACATGTAGAGGTTAATACCTCCTGCAGCTACTATAACATCAACAGATGTTACTTGGGAAGGAGAATAGATCTTATAGCACCCTGATTTGGAATTGCTTGAGGACAAGCAATCTTGGGAAAGGAGGACTGTATTGTCCCCTTCCAATTGATCATGATGGAGGATTACTAAATAGCCTATACGACTTTTGTAGGCTATAGTCAACAAGGGAAAGGGAGTCAAGGAGATTTATTTGGTGTCACTAGAACGATAAATCCTAAAATGTCATTAAATAAAAAAAATTAATTATATTTAAATGAAATTGGAGGGAAAATAAAGTGAGGGTTTGATTTAGTAAAAAAGGGGAAAGATCTAGAAGGTATGGAGGAAGGATAAATAGAGGGGTAACCCTTCTCTTTGGCATTATGATTTGATCTCTCATTTTGGATTTCTCTTGGAACCATTCTTTCATTAGGGTTTAGCAAAACCCTTCCACTACTGCAGTCCAGTTTCAGTGGTGCAATATCCACCTTAGTCGGGCAAGAGGGGGAGTCAATCTAGGACTACCATTGGAGCTTCACTTGAGAGTTTTGCATTCAATTGAAGAGATATCGAGGTACGCAGGAGGTGTACAGAACTTTCTGGATGAGGCCAAGCTCATACATTTGCAGGTTTCAGAGGGTTTCAGAGAAATCAAAGTTTAGGGCATCCTCGTGGGTTGAGTGTGGGTCATCCTGCGAGGCCCTACTAAACATCTAGCAATTGTCTCACAAGGACCTCTGTGATCGAGGTTGCAGTAGGCCGTTTGGATCGAGTTCGTAGGGTTGCAGGAGGGCCGCTAGAAGAGTAGACACTACTAGAGCAGAGTGTCATGGGGAGAATTCATAGATTGGCATCATTCCAAGTTTTCTTGTATTGTTTATGTTAATAGATTTGTGACCATTAGACTTGTGTGTTCAAAGTATTCTACATTTGTTATCATAGCCATTAGATATCATTGTATTGTTGTAATTGGGGTTTCCATCCATAATAAGATGCCATGGTTATCTCTGTGTAATGGACGCATGCAATGTGTTTGGCAATATTCTTATATGAGCAAACTCTTTGTAAGGGGTTAACAACAACATTTATTTGACATATTTACACAAAAATAATTAACATTTTTTTAATAAAAAACATAATATGACCACCTAACCTAATTGAATACATTACATAATTTTATATTTAAATAAAATTATATATAATTAATTTATTTTATTTTTAAAAAATTAAACCAATTACAAAACTTGAGTATGATGAAATAGTAAAAGAAATTGAAAATCTCAAATGTTATATATATATATATATATATATATATATATATATATATATATATATATATATATATATCTGTGTGTGTGTGTGTGTGTGTGTGTGTGTGTGTGTGTGTGGGACGAAATCATTCAAAAATTCATTTTTTAACACATATATGATTTGTTAGGTTTTAGAAAGATTAAACTATACTAAAAACTATTAAAAATTATCTACACAAACCATAACCAGAAATGATGTTTGATTTGTTGTATCTTAGAAAAAATAAACAAAGTACACTAAATACCATAAAAATAGGAGTGGGCTAATTGGGGAGCAATTTTTCCTAATAGTTACTTTTCTGGCAGGTTTTTGGGCAGCCAGTTTTTAAATTTCTAGCCAATCCAGAATTTTGATCAATTTTCTTAGCATCTGGATTGGTTTAAAATGGGGAAAAACTCCTAAAATAGACTTTTAAAATGCATGGAACTTTGATCCATGAGAAACTCAAACTACTCCTAAAAAACGAATCTGTTTGCTTCCGAATTAACCTACTTCATAAAAATACAGACAAAAAAAGATATCCAAAAAACCCTCTTCCTTAAGCTTGCATTTGATGGTGTGGAGTTTGATGACCAAGAAAGACATTCATGAGACATAACAATTTCACACAAGGTTCCAAGGTAAATGGCAGCAAAGAGTCTCGTTTTAGTGCTTATAGAGACATCGAATGGCAGTCATGCTTTAGATTCAACAAGTGAAGATGATATCATATCAGGTTCTAGATTATTATATCCATTCTCATTTCCGGATTGTAAGAATGAGAAGTTTGTGCAACATTTTTTCATAAGACAGATAAAGTATATGAACCAAACAGACGGTGAGGCTACGCTGGCTTCTCTATTATTTAATGAAGACGGATTACATCCTTATATAGGAAAAGACTCTACCGAGTCGGTTACATGCAAACCAAAAACAACTAGAGTCTTAACTAAGAACTGACTCTTAACATGCCTACAACTGACTCTCACAACTGAAGCTTATAACTAGTGCTTACAATTGGCGCTTTCTCCATTATTTCCAAGTCTCCCCCTTAATGCAGAATGGATTGACTTCTACACCTAACATCTCCCTAAACAGTTCAAACTTAATCTTTCCAAGAGGCTTAGTGAAAATATCAGCAACATTTTCACTAGTATTACAATACACAAGAGTTATTTCATTTGACTGCAACTTTTCTCTA
>ML781963.1:466321-478140 GCA_009831015.1 Picea engelmannii | reverse complement strand
CCTTTTCTTATTTGCATGTATAAGAGAAAACTTCTTATTCAAAACTCACCACCACCATGTATAAGTTTTGAATGCACTTTTTATTTTTAAATGCTCAAAAAATAAAAGGCAATAAAAGGCACTTATGCATGAAAGCTCAAGCGATTGGTACCTCAACTCTGTGTACTCAAATCATGAAACTATAAACTCACGCAAATGGTTATGAATTAAACTCATGCAAATGTTTAAAACTATAACCGATCCACTCAACCTCAAGCTGCACCCAAACTCACGCTGGAGTTGACTGCGGGGAGTTCGCACCTTACCCTTTACTTGGCTACGGGGAGTTCACACCTTACCCGTTATTGGGTTGCTAAAATGAGAAGGAAGTTCGCACCCTAATGGACGACAACCTGCAAAGAGTTCGCACCTTACCTGTTATTGGGTTGCGAAAATCGAGAAGGAAGTTTGCACCTTAATGGACAACAGCCTGCGAAAGTGTGAGTAATATAGGTTCGCACCCTATCAGAGGAGAGACCTGCGAACCTTTAGAATTTACGCACCTCACTCCTGTGGCTCTGATACCAAGATAAAGTATATGAACCAAACACCGTGGCTCTGATACCAAGATAAAGTATATGAACCAAACATGGTGAGGCTACGTTGGCTTCTCTATTATTTAATGAAGACGGATTACATCCTTATATACGAAAAGACTCTACCGAGTCGGTTACATACAAACCAAAGACAACTAGACTCTTAACTAAGAACTACTCTTAACACGCCTACAACTGACTCTCACAAGTGAAGCTTATAACTAGTGCTTACAACTGACGCTTTCTCCATTATTTCCAAGTAAGACAGGTGTCAAGCTTTTTTTTTCTAAGTCTTGTTCTGAAACCAGACTTTCCCTCCTTTTTTTTCAATTGTTCCGTCATTGTTAATTTGATGTTGCCATGCTGCTACGCCAATGCAATGAATTGGGAGTTTGGTGAAGATGGAATTCAGTATTTTCCACTGCTTACTTATTCTTCTCTTCTCCTCCAGTGTCTTTTGAAATCATCACTTCCTCTTTCTTCCGTGGTTCAACCAAATCCAATCTAGTTATTTCAAGCTCAGTATTCAAGCACTAAGTTTCTTGAAGAGCACTGAAATCGGATTTTTCCTTTCCTGGATCAGCCTTTGTTTCTTCAAGCTCTGTAGTTACCCGATCTGAGGGTATGGCCGTATTGCATTGATGCAGAGCTATGCAAATTTAAATTATTTTCCGTGGGAACGCTGTCGAGGAGATGATGTTCAGTAGTCACATCAAGTATATCGACCAATAAAATTTACATTAATTTTTCAATTAAAAAATAATATTTGTATATATAACATTGGAGATTTGAGTTTTGATTCCAGATAATTATAAATATTAAAAATTTCTAATTTGCAGTAATTCTTAGTCTCCTAGCACTTTCAAATATAGAAAAAATAAAAATAATGAAACTGGTTTAATCGATTTGCATTTAATTGCGCCCAATCCAATCCAATCAAAATACCATATTCTCTGCCACGAATGATAATAAGAATTTAATCTACCTCTCAAATTTTCGTTTGTTCATCGGACGCGGATGGTCGTCGGTGACGGCTTTCAATTTATTCAGTGAATTTCTTTTATACCTCTTCGAAACTTGGCCTCCATTTTGCATGGGGAGCAGTGCACCATTAAATACATGATTCAGAGTGAATTTATTTTTTATACATCCGACAGGACGGAAATTTTCGAAGTCGGTTTCTATTTTGCATGGAGCAGTGCACAATTAAATGCGTGGTTCAGAGAAATATATTTATTGTTGCACTGCTCAGAAAATCCTTTAGAAGAGAAAGACACATTAAAGACAATGTCAAATCGCATTTGTAAAGAGACACGCGGCCGCAGCCGAAGAGAAAGTGACCACCGTAGAAATCCGGCCGGCCTGGATTGGTGGGTTGGCATCTTTGTGTTAAAGCGACCAGCAGGGATGGAATTTGACGGGTAAATTGTCCGTTATGAGGCAATTTAGCCGTTAAATACGGTAAGAATTGTGTGATACCCGTCAACTTTCTTTGTATAAATGATCAATATGTTTGATAAATTGTGATTAACCGTCAAATTTGACAGGTGGGTTGGATTTCAAATTCCAACCCTGGCGGCCAGTACAAATCCAAAATTTCAAAACGGCGTGGGCTCAAGTGTAATTTTTTAATAGATAAACTTTCTCTTACTTTAAAATATCCTTTCCTAGATTCTGACAAAAAAGCGATTTAAATAAAGTTTAACAATACCTACTCAAAACTACCCAGTGCAAGTGCACTGACTACATTCCAAATACATTTAAATGTCCAGAGATTACAGATATATCCTTCACTAAATTCAGGAAAAAAAAGAGCTTCCAAATACATTTAAATGTACAGATATTATAGATATATTCTTCATCGATTTGAGGTGAAAAAAGATGACATTGGAGTTGGAAAAGACCAAAGGAAGCTTTCAGTGTGTATGTTTTACAACTTAGTAAAAGTGGAAACAGAAAAACATTTCATTTTAGAGTGTGAAGCTTTAAAAAACAATAGGGACAGTTATATGAGTATTTTAACAACTAACTCTTGAAAAGCGAAGAAACTGTAGAGAAAGTGGAAAAACTCATCATCAAACTGAATAGAAAAAAAACTAAAATACATAAATCAGTATATAAAGCCATATGTCCCATAAACTATTGTTAGCCTCTTGAAGATTAAAATTTCTTCTTCAAATTAACCTTTCTACAATGCCAAATTAACCTTTCTACAATGCCGATTCTAAACCACCCAGTACACTGACTACATTCATATGCATTTGAATGTTCAAATAATATGATCTGCCTTAATATACAGAATTACCGAGTTTTGAAACATGGCGAAGAGTTCACTCCTCGCAGACAAAGATACGACATCGTTTCTGAGAAACATAGAAAAGCATTGACTTGAAATGTAGTAGGGACTTCGCTTTCGTGGGGAGTCCGTAGTGAAGGACAACAGAAACAAAACATTTATATGTAACTGGGACAGATGGCAATAAATGCAAGGTTGCAGTTATTATAAGGCACTGTTGCTTGATGGGGGTAGAGCTCAGGTTGACAGATAGCTTTATGGTCCGGTCGGAGATAACGGGCATTTTGCAGGAAACGGTCCAATGGCGAAACGGCGATCATTGAGGGAAAAGGCAAAATGTACAGTTTTTGCCGGCAGTGGCACGTAAAGACGTAATAAGATTTGGTCACGGCTTTAATTTTATTGTTCAATGCCCGGAGGTCTGGACATTTGCACATGGAGTTTGACCTTTCTCCATCATGGAAATTACTTGGCCTAGCGGAAAGTTCGAAGTATTCTGCAATTTTCAGATTTGATCCCTAGGAATCGGGTTAGCTACAGTGTGTTATTCGAGCACGGCATACAGATGGCATGAGTTCCTTGATTTGTTTTTCTTGATCTGTAGCGTACCGATTTTGTCCTAGTCGCCGAAAAAGTATGTGGTATGGTACTTACTGTAGCTCGTCCTTGTGATCGTCTGGTCTGAGGTCGTCTAAGGACTGTTGTTGGAGCCTTGTAGGGATCCTCAGATAAGAAAAAGACTCTTTATATAGATAGAATTTGATGGCAAATAATAACCACCCAGCAGTGCAGTGCAGTGCAGCATCATTAGAGCAGTTAGAGATACAATTAGGTCAAAGTATTGAGGTGCAAGTGACAGTAATGATAGCTGGTATGGATGGTAGAACGAAGAGGGTGAGCAGAGTTACGAGCCCCGACCGAGCAAAGATCTGTTTGCAGCCCAAACAGATGAGGAAAGTGCAGGTGGTGTATTATTTAAGCAGAGGAGGCCAGCTTGAGCATCCTCACTTCATGGAACTTGAGCTGCCTTACAACGAGGAACTCTACTTGAGAGGTGAAGTAAAATTGCTTGACTTACTTTAAGTTATCAGCCAGGAATTTATGTTGAAGGAATTGCAGTATTCTAGATGTGCATTTATAAGATATTGCCCTTACAGTGTGATTTTAACATATTTAGATTTTGGGGGGTCGAATATGCTAATTAAGATTGAATGAATGGCACCTACAAATTTAATTATAAAACTGCGTTATCGAAAGTGAGGTGCATTGTACAGTTGAAAGTGGATGATTCATGGAGTAATCAATAAGTATCTCACAGTGGTGCAGAAATGCTCAGCAGTAGTGCAGTGATGCATTGATTGAAGATATAACATCTGATTTGAGATGCCTCCAATCGAACTGTATATATTGTGCTTTGTGGGAGTGCAGATTTCTCTGTTATGTGGTAAACATATATTTTGTGCTTTTATAGTGGGTGGGAGTGCACCCACAATAAAACACTTTGAAATATATACAGTTCGCCCCACCCACTTTAAAGCACTTTGGAATATATACAGTTCGATCGGAGGCATCTCAAATAAGAAAGGCATCTTCAATCAATGCATCACTGCACTACTGCTGAGTATCAGTGCATCACTGTGAGATGCTTATTGATTGCTCAATGAATTATCCACTTTCAACTGTACAATGCACCTCACTTTCGATAACGCAGTTTTATAATTAGAGGTGCCATTCGTTCACCATATATATATATATATATATATATATATATATATATATAATAGAAGGTGATCTCTCACTGTACATAGATAATTGAGAGGGTGCAAATATGTAGAAGGTTAAAGTTTATCCCAAGCGCATCATTTTCAGGAATGTTTCGTCTTCAACTCTGTAGTGGATAACCGATTCATCTTGACAACACGATTTGCTTACAGTTGAGATTGTCGTAAAGGTTTTTGTGTTTTCTGTTAAGACCGATCAAAACGCAGTGGACTATTTTGCCAGATTCTAACTAGAATGTCTTGAAAGAGATGTATTTTGAGTAAACATTGAGATACACCAAGAAGCAAACCTGGGTTCCATGGCTAATTTAGGAAAACTCATACCCATTTACAGCTAAACTCAAGTTAACATTATCATAACATGATCAAAACTCTGTGAATAACCTATTGTTCATCTGCTCATAGATATAATGGATCGTTTGACATTTCTCAGAGGAAAAGGCATGCCATCGCTGTTCTCATGGTCATGCAAAAGGTGCGCTCTTAATGCTTATCATTTGGTTATTTAAAAGCGTTTTCGCAATACACGCAGAAAACAAATGGGCAGCTTTTGTAAAGTTCTGAGGGACTTGTCACATTCTCATCTTAAAATGCCTTCTGTATGCATGCAGGAGCTATAAAAATGGTTATGTCTGGAACGATTTATCGGAGGACGATGTAGTATGTCCAGCTCGTGGAATCGAATATGTTCTCAAGGGTTCAGAGTTGTTCGAGGGCTGTTCAGGTAGATTTTTTTGTATCTTTTAAAGTAAAGTAGGTCTGTCGGTAAAGAGAAGTGTCGATTTTGTTGGCTTTTTGGAAGAGGAAAAAGTGTATATTATTCACAGGGTTATTAATCTTGCTTCCATGGATACAATATTAAGATTTTTATGTATAGTTATTTTGTAATAAAATTTGGTTGGATACACTATTAAGATGTATTAATTATAACAGTGTAATAAAATTTGGTTATGTATAATAATTTATTTGTGATTTGTAAGGAGCAAATTTACATTCTTGTCAAATATTTTAAATTAATTAAAAATATTTTAGAATTATTAAAAATAGTTTTTAACATTTTTAATAATTATAAGATATTTTCTAAAATCGATCAAGTTAGTTGAAGTGCTTGACCTGGAGGAAGCATTGAAGTCGATCCCCAGATTTTAAAAAAATAAATCATAGTTCCTTAGTGATTGAGCTCCATTAGTGTAGGGCACTCGACCTTGAGATATGTTTTGTCCACCCTTTTTGAATTCCGCCAACAACAGTCCACCTTTGCAGAGGGTTAGTTCATTATTTTCCCACTGGTACATTTGGAAGTTTATAGGGTTAGTCCTTTGCAGAGGGTTAGTCCTTTGAAGTGTATGGACTGATATGAGTTCTTCTGTCTTTGTTATCAGAAAGGTACCAGGAGAGCACAGGCAGCAAGCCACCTATGGGTAAGCATGGTAATTCTGAAGGAGCGATGATGGTTCATTCTCAGGAATATACAACCTTTGTTAGTGCCAAACCACCTGCAGTTCCTAGACGCAGCTTAAAGATTGAAGCAGCTGAAGATTTGCAAGACAAAGCCCGCAGTAATGGATTGCCTCCTCATGTCCAGTTTGCTCAAAATAGCACAACACCGAACTCCAAACCAACCAGCAGAGTTGAAGACATTGGCAGCGGCACCTCTGAGCTCCCATGTCCTAGCAGAGGAACTCAGAAACCATGTCGTAATAGCCAAGATCATAATCAGATTCACATGTCTGAATCCATGGATAGAGTATCCATCTCTGAAGAAGAACAAGAACCACAAAAGGAAAAACAAGAAGAGAAAGAAGTCGATCGGAACTCCACGGAATTGAGTGGAGGAGATCAGTCTCCACCATCTTCCTCGAGCACTTCCTCGGAAGCAGCAGCCCATTTGGGCAACGGATCGTCAGACCTCCATGAAATACCGGCAGCTCAAAGCAAACGGCCCATCAAATCAGTGCGCTTCCAGGAGCTCCAGGAGCAGAAAAGCCATCAAACTTCAGCATTCAATCTGATACAACTCATCTCTTGTGGGTCTCTGGAAGTAAAAGATCACAGCATTCAAATGTCTCCCCACAGGGTTTCTCGGATTGCTCGTGCTGTAGAGACCTCGGAATCTCAAGTTTCCATTTCTAGGAGTAAAAATCGAATATTGCATAGCAATGTTGTTAATCGGACTCTGGAAGAAGAATTAGAATGCATGTCTGAGAACCCACGCTTACTGGAAGAAAAAGAGTATTTCAGCGGCAGCATAGTACTGGAAGCTGCCAATGCTGTGGAAGACGAACCAGACCCAACTCTCACTAAATGCACTTCATATAATGCTGAAAGGTAACAATATGACATTCCTTTTATCCATAATGATTCCACCTCAGGAGAATAATTTTTTTGTGTAAGCAGATTACAAAGTATAAATGTAATAATTATGCATGGTTATACTACAACTTTTAGTTTAAACTTTTGCTGCATTTTGATTTGCAGAAGCTCCAAGTCTGAGATGGTTGGGGTGACTGCAAAGGACGGGGATCATAGCGATGGTGATAGGGCTAAAACCAAATGTATTCCTCGAAAGAAGGTTTCAAAGAAGCAGCCCAAGACTGAACCGCTGCCAGGAACACTGTCCAAGGACTTGATAAGTGATAAAGACAGCAAGGGCAGTTGTGGTAATGGTAATAGCGGTAGATGGGTGGGAATTTGCCGATTCTCAGGGCATCCTTGTATAGGGTTTAACTGAAAACCTCTGAAGAAACAGGTGTCGTAGTTTCCATCCAGGTAAAGAAATTGAGTGATTTTCAGTGTAAAAAATTGAATAAGAGGAAGAGGCTAGGTTGACAATGCCCTGTGGATTTTGGTCCTGACTAGTGGGAATTTACCCTACTTCTTAAGGCTTCCAATCTTTATCCAAAAAGCTAAAAGGGCTTTTCCAGTTGGCATCTAGGCTGGTTTATATGACACAAGTGTTTCTTTAAATTTTCAAATTGAACTGAAATGGTGCTATTGTTCACGGTAGCCATAAATTTGATTTTAGTCTCCTAGGTTGGTTTATTTAATAAAAGTGAAATAATTATGTAATTTAAATTTAGTGGGTTTTCATTGAGTGTTTTACTGAGATTTTTTTTTAAAGCCATAAAACTTATCAGAATTTAGTTGTTCATTTAAAAGATAACCATTTACTTATGGTCATTATTTAAGAAAAATATCCTAATTATTAAATGGCAATTTTAATCCAAATAACATTTGAAAAAAACTCAATATCCTTTGTATGGCTTTTGAAATTACAATAAAGTGGTATAAAAAGTCGATATCCTCTTTTATCATCTTTGAAATTACAATAAAGTGGTGGTCATTTAGTTTCAGTTTTTGAAATTACAATAAAGTGTTGGTCATTTAGTTTCAATTTCAAGTAGCATCTTACCTTAATTCCATATATAAAACCAAAAATTATCCTTGATTACAACATAACCTTCTATTTAAAAAATACCTTTTAAATTAAAATAACATATAAAAGCAAATAACTTTTTGTAATTTAAATTTACAATTAAACTTATAATTAATTAGTAATGATGCAAATTTTCAATTCCATCCATAATTAATTAGTAATGATGAAAATATACTTTGATTTATATAATAAAAAAAAATACTTTTATAATTTATATTTCCAATTAAGTTGAAAATTGATTAATTATAATTATTTAAAATAAAATAGAGAACAATGTTGTAGGAAAACTTTGAGGTCTAAAACTTGCTAGTGTAGATCCTTGATTCTCCCTCCGTTGCCTTTAATGGCGGGCATCGTTGGGGGTGGCACCGCCCCCTCCTTTTGGAATGTGGTGGTTGGCACCAGTCGCCCATCTTCCCACCTGATTTTTGGCCATTCTAAGTCAAGAATTGACTCGACTCTGTTGTCAATGACGACAACCTTTGAAACCCCAAGCCCAATGGAAGAAGAATAAAAGACGGATCCTCTGCATTTGCCCAAAGTGGCAATCCAACAGGATTAGAACCCAAAGACTCTAGCAAGACGACAGTCCTCGACATGTATCCCCCAAACAACGAAAATGCCTTAGTATGAGATTCAACTCCCAACGATGGTTCAACACATTCAATACATGCAAGATCACGCCTTGATTTGCAAATTCATGGGATTGTGACCATAAAAAAGGCCCTTCTCTAGTGGATTAAGACACGTTGGAAGCCTAAAGGAGATGTTGACCTTACGTTGGGATGTAAGGGATTCTTTACATCTATCTTTAATCTGGTTGAAGATCGAGAAAGGATATTCCCGAATGGCCCCTATTTTTTCAATTCGGTGGGCTTATACTTGGGCATCTAGAAAGAGAACATCAATCCCGAGAAAGAGGACTTCACGACAACTTCGATTTGGATCTGTCTATACTCTCTTTCACAAGAGTACTGGCACCTAGAGATCCTAGAAGGTATTGGTAATATGATGGGCTCTTTTGTTCGAATTGCAGATGCTACACACCAAGGAAGATATACTCATGCCCGGATTTGCGGGTACCTTGATGTTTCAAAGGCACTACCAACCTCTATCAGCCTCAGATATCAAAACACAGATTGGATTCAAACAATTGATTATGAACACATCCCTTTTTGGTGCCGCAAATGTCATGTCCATGGTCACCTATTCAGGGACTGCCCTCTAAACAAACCATTGGATCAACCCAAAGCACAACAAGGAAAGGATGCATAAGGATTTGAAAAGGTCCCTGCCAAGAGAAAGATCCTCAGAAAAATGTCGTCGTAGCCAAATCATAAGGGCCCTCAAACCAACAACTTCGAAAAATTGTCAACAATGGAATATCAACAAGTAGACATCCAAACTAAGGTGCGGAAAATCTAGCCAGAGCAAGACCATGTCCAACCTATAGGACCTGAATCCTAGTCATCGATGAGTACGGACACAGATCTGTAGCAAGAAAACCTCATAATCAAAGATCAAGACGAAGAAATGAAGAATATAGATGAAAGCAAAATAGATCTAGAAGAGAGTGACGAAATGGAATTAGAAGGACTAGACCTACAAAGCATAGTCGTCACCTGTGAAAGGCAAGAAGTTCACTCAATCCCCAAAAAACAAATCCATCTCCTGAAATCTGCACTTCTCAAATCAAAACATAGGGATAAAGCAACGACTACACAGAAAGGTAAGCATACTACCACCTCTATTCTAGGCATAGAAAACTCCTTAACAAAGGAAACAATTAAATTATCCAAAGAAGATAAGAAGAGAGGCCAACCTTCCAATAAACAATTGCTACAAGAATTAGGACAACTTCTAATTAATTCAGGCTGAATTAAAAGTATGGCGGAAAAAAATTTCTTCCAACCCCACCGATCTCAATGAAAGTAATCTCTTGGAACATAAGAGGTATCAATGGCCCAAGTAAACATAGAGCCTTGAAAACTCTAATCTATGAAGAAAAATCGTCTATAGTGATGATCCAAGAAACCAAATGTTCGTTTGAAACTCTGGAAAAAATAGCCTCTAAATGTTGGTGGGGATGCCAATTGGTAGCTATTGATGCAGATGGAGCCTCTGACGGCTTGGCTATCCATTGGATTCCCTCAGACATCATACTCAACCACTTTTTTTCTACTCGTCGCTCCCTCTTTGCAAATTTCCAACTAGTAGGTTCAGATCAAATAGGGATAGTTACCAATGTTTATGGCCCTCAAATTCTTCAAGACAAATTAGCCTTTCTGACATCCCTTCAAAACCTCAACCCTTATACTTCGCAACAACCTTGGATTATGGGAGGTGATTTCAATGTAATTTCGTCTCTCTCAGAAAAGCAAGGGGGGATAACCCGGTTGGATCTTGATTGGGATCGCTTCAAGGAGATTCTAAATGACCCGTGTCTGGTTGATTGGGAAACCAATAATGGAATCTTCACTTGGAACAATCACAGGAGAGGTACCCAACATATAGCCTCTTGCCTTGACCTTTTCCTAGTGCTAGAGTCCCTTACACCTTAATTATACCATAGAGACCTCCATTTTTCCCTTCATGGCTCTGACCACTAGTTTGTTGGCATTACCATTGATATCCAAGCTAGTCCCAAGAATCGACCCTTTCGATTTGAACAATTTTGGTTGAATAACCAATCCTTCCAAGAGAGATTTGAAAGCTAGTGGAAATCAACGATCGTCCCAGCAGGTTCCCCAATGTATCGTCTTTAACAATGCTTAAAGAATCTAAAACATCATCTTAAGTGGAACAAAGAAGAATTTGGAAACATTTTTGTGGCCAAACGAAAACTTATGGAGAACATGAAACAACTGCAACAAAGTATGATAACAAACGAGTGTACAAAAGAACTCATGGAAGAAACTAAAATAAGAGCTCAAATCTATGAGAGAGAAACATGAGGAGCAGTTGTGGCGCCAAAAATCTAGAGTTCAATGGTTAAAAGCAGGGGAAAATAATACAAAATTATTCCACAATTCTATGCTCCAACGTCGACACACTAATCGAATTACCTTGATCAGAGATGCTCAAGGGAATAAACTCTACATCCACAAAAAAAATAGAAACTGAGTTAGTTAAATATTTCAATCCCCTGATGAAAGAACCCCAAGAGAATAGGAAATCAACAATCAATAAGGTAACCCAACACATACCTCAGTTGGTTACGGAGGAACATAATGAAGCCCTGATGAGAGAAATCTCAATGGAAGAGGTCGAACAAGTAATCATGGAAATCCCCAAATGTAGTGTCCCCAAGGCCGAGCCCCGTTACAGATCATGTTTTATGCAAAGAATTGTAAATGTGTTCTATAGGCTGGTGAGCCAAGTCTTGTATAAGTTGTAGGCTTATGTGTTTTGTTAGGCCAGGGAGCCTAAGTGTTGAAGGCCAGAAGCCTGTTGATGTACTTGTATGTATGTAGATCAATTAATAAAATATAAACACCGCCAGTGCAGACCGACCACGAGGAATGAGTGATGGGGGACTGAGCGTCCACAGAGTGGGCAAGGAACTAGGGGCTGGAAGGTGGGAAAGGAGCTGAGTGATGAGCCTAGGGGCTAAGCCTAGGGGGCTTAGGCCTGGAATAATATTTTAATATTATTTCCTAAAAAGCCATGTGCACATTATTTTATCCTAAGTCCTTTTGGAAGGACCCGTGATTTCCCAAGTGGTGGGAGGA
>ML781963.1:409187-458864 GCA_009831015.1 Picea engelmannii | reverse complement strand
CATGTTTCACTGCTTAAGAAATATGTACCTGATGCTAATCATGTTATCGATTGGACTGTGATTCAGGTGGAACCAGAAGGTGTCCTGCAAGTGCATCATGTGCGCATATTGGACAGGAAAAACAAGCAGCTCCGAAATCGAGCTATAGGGCTTGTAAAGGTCCAATGGACCTGGTACGGTCCTGAGGACGCGACATGGGAGCATGAAGAAGTAATGCGGGCAGAGTACCCGCATCTTTTTGAAAATTTTGAAGGACACACAGGGAGAGTGTAAGTTGCACTGAGGACAGTGCAAAAATAAGGGGAGGGGGATTGTAGTGTCCCCAAGGCCGAGCCCCGTTACAGATCATGTTTTATGCAAAGAATTGTAAATGTGTTCTATAGGCTGGTGAGCCAAGTCTTGTATAAGCTGTAGGCTTATGTGTTTTGTTAGGCCAAGGAGCCTAAGTGTTGAAGGCCAGGATCCTGTTGATGTACTTGTATGTATGCAGATCAATTAATAAAATATAAACACCGCCAGTGCAGACCGACCACGAGGAATGAGTGATGGGGGACTGAGAATCCACATAGTGGGCAAGGAACTAGGGGCTAGAAGGTGGGAAAGGGGCTGAGTGATGAGCCTAGGGGCTCAGCCTAGGGGGCTTAGGCCTGGAATAATATTTTAATATTATTTCCTAAAAATCCATGTGCACATTATTTTATCCTAAGTCCTTTTGGAAGGACCTGTGATTTCTCAAGTGGTGGGAGGAAGGCGTACGGATGGAATGCATGCAGTTCCCAGGGTGAAAAGTGTCAACCCTGGTGCATGCAAATAAAACAGAAGTAGTAAGCCGTGAGGGGGGTTCTCAACCATTCGATTCGTCTTCCCTGAGCGAGAGCCGAGTGGGAAAACCAGTCTGCAAGAGACCTTTGTGTAATCCTAATACAGAAAAGAAAGCCGGTGTTTTGTCCTGAAGAATTCGTGTACACCCCTGTCCAGTGAGGGTGGAGTCTGTGTCTGTCTCTGAGAAATCCCGTGAGCGCATTTCCTGAACCGGAACCCTGTGTTGAACTCGAGTGGAAGAATCCTTGTTGTTGGGGAAAAGTTGAGCTAGCCTGTGCGTGGAGCCTGTTCTGAAATCATGTCGTGAGATCATCCAGTGATTGCTGAACCGTTTTGGGAAGCCTTTGTCTTTGTTTCCCGTGGGTTGTTGTGACTGCGCAGTATTGGACTCCGTGAGGCTTGTTGGCCTGTGAGCGACTCCTCCAGGTGAGAGAGTGCGCAGAGGGAGAAGATAACTCCTGGAAGGAATCCCTGTAGCTGCCATAGAGCCGGAGACTTCCGGTCCAGTCTGTTCCTATAACCCAAGGTAAGGGAGATTGGCAGCCGAAGGACTGTCTAGGTGACATAGAAGGTGCACTCTCCTGGGGTGGAACAGGCATGTGGGGAATGAGGGTCTGTGGGCAGTGAGCATGGGAGATTCCTGGGAGAGCTTTCTTCCTGGTGGTTGTGTATGTGCTATCTTCCCTGTAACCTCAACCTGAGTCGAGATTCCTTGCCTTGGGGTGGAACTCGGTCCCAACTTGGGGGTGACCCACTGTTGAGTTGATGAATAGTGTGGTCTAAGGCTGGGAGGTTCATGGAAGGCATGCACTTGGTTGGTGAAATTCTACAGCCGTTAAAAGATAAGTATCTGAATTATGCTTTTATCACATTTGGCATGACTGTGTTGTTCATGTATCATATTTTCCGCTGTGTAAATGAGTTACTGTTGAATGCTACGGCTTGTTTAATTGTAGCAGTAACTTATATATTTTACTCTGAGAATTAAGTGTGTTTAATTGTGTTAAATGCATGTGCTTATAATTCCTGTACCAATTATGTAAACATTCATGTATAGAATGGTAATTGAGGGGTTTGGAAACCTTGGTAGTGAACGGGTACACTACACCAAAGGTAAATCTCCAAGCCCAGATGTTTTACAATTGAATGTTTTCATGCTTGTTGGTCTATGATCAAACAAGATGTTTGGGAAGCAGTCGAAGACTCAAGAAAATTCCTCAAGGTCCTACCTACCCTCAACTCAACTTTTATAACACTGATACCCAAAGAGGACAAGGTAGAAGACTCTAGAAAATTCAGACTTGTAGCCTTGTGTAATGTGATCTATAAAATCATCTCTAAAGTCATAACCAACCGTTTGAAGCCTCTCCTCTCGCTTTTAATCTCTCAGGAACAATAAGGCTTTGTGGAAGTTGTCAGATCTTGGATAGCATAATTATGGCTTAGGAACACATCCACTCTTTAAAATCTTCCCGCAAACCTGGCTTGCTTATCAATTTAGATTTGGCCAAAGCTTATGACAGCCTTAGTTGGGACTACATCTCAAGTATCCTCCAGGCCTTCGATTTCTCCCATCACTGGATCAATTGGATTATGTCCTTGATTTCAACATCATTCTTCTCCATCCTAGTGAATGACTCTCCTTCAACAACCTTATCCCCTTCTCGAGGCATTCGCCAAGGTGACCCCTCTCCCCTTTCCTCTTTATTCTAATGGAAAAAGGGTTGGCGTGATCTATTCAAGCAACAATGACACAAGGTAAGTGGAAAGGACTTAATCTCCATGGGGAAGATAAATCAGCTACCCACTAGCGATTTTTGGACGACACGATACTAATGGCCACTCTTACCATTAGAGAAGCCCTCCAAATTAAACAAGTGCTTATGGAATTCTCAGAAGCTTTGGGAATGATGATTAATCAAGGTAAATCTCAACTTTTTTTCTTCAACACACCTCCAACTATCCAAACCCATCTAGCAAAGACTCTAGGTTTCCAATGCAACATTCTTCCTACGAAATACTTAGGCATCCCCTTGGTAAAAAACTCCCTAAAGAAAGCAACCTAGGACAACCTTATTTCTAGTCTAGCCAAAAAGCTTGATAATTGGGCCTTCAGATCCCTTAACCTGGTGAGAAGATTGATCCTCGTGAAATCTATGCTTCATACCATCCCTCTCTATCGGTTCTCTATCCTAGCGGCTCCTAAGTTTATTCTTAAAGAGGTGAGAAACATTCAAAGATCCTTTCTCTAGGGAGGATCCAAAGAAAAGAAAAAATGGGCCTTAGTTTCATGGAACTCAATTTGCAAGCCTAAGCTGGCAGGAGGTTTGGGACTTCGAGACCCATAAGTAATGGGAATTTTTTTAGGAGTGAAGTTATGGTGGTGTTGGATTACTAATAAAAAATCTCAGTGGGCTCGTCTATGGAAAGTGAAGTATGTCAAAGAAGAACAGGAAGGAAGCTTAATTAGAATGCAAAGTGCCCCAAGTGGCTCTAACATTTGGAACATGGCATGGAAAAATAGATCCTTGATCCAATAAAATTGCTTTTGGGAAATAAGAAACAAGCATAAGGCTTTATTTTGGGAAGATGCCTAGAAACAAATGTCGAAATGGTCGGACCAAGAAGAACTCAAGTAAATAAAGGAAACAATTTTAAGCCAAGGAAAAACTAGAGTCGCCTGGCCCCGGGAGAGGACCATCATAGATGGCGTATTGGATCCCCAAGGAAGGATGGGAAGGATCCCATGACCAAGAGACGACAACTCGATTTTGGGAGGACTTAACTAGCAAGAGAATCCAAATTAGTAATGAGGTTGATCGACTTCGTTGGGGTTCTTCAACGAAGAGCTCATTTACGACTAAAGAGGCTTACATGCTAGCAACAAATTACCAAAATCTCCCCAAATCGAAAATTTGGCAGCGGATATGGAAGTAGAATTTGTGGTCAAAAGTTTCAACATTTTTGTGGTTGCTGACTCAAACAAGACAATGACGTGGGATAACCTATGTAAAAGAGGCTTCGCAGGCCCTCAAGATGCATGATTTGCCTCTCCCAGGTAGAATCCATCGAGCATATTTTTAACTCATGTCCCCTTGGGGAATACTTATGGGTCACAACCATCAATCCCTTATTCCCTCCATTGAAGAATGGCATGCTTCTAACCCTATAGTCAACTTCCTATGGCAACTTCTCTCGGGATTCTTGCTATGGGAAACTTGGAAAGAGCACAACAGAAGAATCTTTATAAATGAGATGGAGCCTCTGGTAGAGGTATGGACCAAAATAATTAAAGACATTCAGGAAACAATATCCACCCAACCATGGAAGGAAGAGGATTGGAATATGAATCAGTACGAGAGCAATATTCTCAAATATATAGCCTTGATGAGTCTCTTGGCTCCAGTAAGCCAGATTCCACCACCTCCAAATGTCTCATTTCCCTCAAGCTAGTCGCCTCCTCCTCAAGGTTTTATCAAACTTAACTTCGACGAGGCTTCAAAAGAAAACCCAAGTAAGTAAGGTCTAGGAGGCGTTTTCTGTGACAACCTAGGAGGGATCATCAAAACTTATGTAGGCAAGCTAGGCCACACAAGTAATAACGCAACATAGCTCTTAGCTCTAGAAGAAGGGATCAACATAGCAAAGGAGAATGACTACAATAAAGTGATAGTAGAGGGTGATTTCAATAGGGGTCATTGATTTCAAGATTGCTTACAGCTAGCATCTCTAAGCCTCGTTGGAGAGAGCGGAAAAGTTAATGCAAAACATCCTCACTGTCTTTCTAAGCCATGTGAAGAGGACCACAAATAAGTTCACAGATTGGTTAGCTAACGAGGGGGTTCAGTTAACAAGCGACAAGTGGGAGGAGCCA
Source organism: Picea engelmannii (assembly GCA_009831015.1). NCBI lineage: Eukaryota > Viridiplantae > Streptophyta > Pinopsida > Pinales > Pinaceae > Picea > Picea engelmannii. Next base: position 454,168 of record ML781963.1, on the reverse strand, counting down.
TGAGACCCTAATAAAACAGATATGTTGGTGATTAACTGTCGAGCATTAGCAATGAAAGACTGGAATCACTTGTATGGGGTGTGATTTAGATTATTTTCGGCACGAAATGAGATCGGAGATATAATAAAGAAATGCACAAAGATATCATAGATATTCAATAATATAACAGAAATGTATCAAAGATGCAACCATAAACACAGATATACAGTAATACATGATTTCTATTAATGAAAGAAATGTACAGAGACTATAAAAATACAGAGTGAAAAACTCACTAGAATGGTGGCACAGGGTGTTAGGGACGGTAACCGAGGGGGATCCAGGCCCCGAGGATGAAAGGACACAGGGCACAAAGAATATTAATAATAGAAGTAGCTAGCAACTTGATCTAGGGCACGACATAGAGGAGTCAACAAGTACGTCCACCAGAAGGAAGGGCCTCTTCCCAGGTGGTGAGCCAGGGAGAGAAATCGAGAATGCTTCAAGCCCCAAGGAAGCAGAAGACATTAATGACGGGAGTAGCGAGCAATTGAATCAATGACAAGGAGTAGCTACGTCAGCAGGTACGATTATCGTTTGGGAGGGAATAAAAACCAAATCCGAGGTTACACACACAAACCCTCAAGTGCATTCACATGACACCTTAACCCAAAAACACGCAGAGGAGGAGTACCAACACTCCCTCTGTAGTAATAGTGATTATTTTCATTTAATATGGAAAAAAGACAATTCGTATTGGAACTATTATTCTTGGCTTGATGGCAAAGGGGATGTGAAACACTAGTATTGCTAATTCTGGAGGGTGGCAAGTCCATCAACAACTTCGTCATAGGATTTTAGTGGAGACACTTCGGGCTATTCAACGGGAAGGGGGAGCAGAGACCCTCCCCTTGAATGCAATTTTTAGGCGTCAGTCTCAATTGGGAGTATGGGCAGCTATGGCTTCGCGACAGGGGTACCCAAGAGGATACCATCGAGGCGGCCACTCGCCCACAGGGCCTTCGACTCGTCATCCTGGTAATGACACCCTGACCTCAAGGGTGCAACGTGAAGCATTTGACGCAACAACTACCTTCTTTGCTTCCATTCCTCCATGTTTCCAATACCATGTGGAAGAAGCAGAGGTAGTAGTTCACCAGGAAAGAACCATGAACATTGAACAGGAGGTGGTAGAATCAACAATTGGTTGGATTCTGGATGTTGGGATGAATCGGGCTAGGGAGACAAAGTATTGGAAGACAGTGGAAATTTATTGGCATACAAAAAATATCTTGGGCCATATGCTACAGACCGAGGAAGCTCAGAATACAATGCAACTTCAGTTGAATGGACTTCATATGATGATGCGTGAGGTTCTAACCCGCCTACCTCCATCAAGAAATGTGGTGACAGATTCATCCCCAAGAAGTACTGCTAATTAGGCCTCGGAGCAGACCCAAGATCGGTCAGTGATGTCGCCAGGTCACTGAGCAACAATTAGTTTTTTTAAGTTTTTATGAATTATCAAAGAAGAACTAGGCTAGGAGCCAGTAGTAATTTCTATGTAGGAATCTTTTTTGGTTTTTAAGATCTTAAGACTTTGTTTAAAAATATTGGACAAATTGTTTGGACGAAGGACCTTTACCTTTGTTGTTGGTCTGGTTTCCCTAGTGGCAGGACAAAGGCTTTTTGCATGTATGATATTTTGCTAGATCAATAGAATTTTCGTCCAGTATGCTTACAAAAAAATTATTTAAAAAAAAAAAAATGGTTTACAAAATTGTTGTTAATGTAACTGTTATGAGAAAACATTTTTATGGAAAAACCTTATTATTAATGGTTTCATCATATTTTTAATTTTATTGTTATTATTTGATAATATTTATTTTTTTAATTAAATGTTATTTCTTCAAAATAATTTTTCATTAATTATTAAAAGGGTTTCTTAGCTCATGTTTTACAGGTGATACGACAAAAACACATAGTTTATTTTTAAAACCTTAAGGTTAAATTTTCAAAGTACATTTATATTTTTATAAAATTGTATAGGAAAAATATGATCTTTTATTTTATTTATCTAAAACGATTTTAAAAATCTTCATAGAATAAAATCTTGGATCATTGGATTTATAGAAGATTTTTTCTTACAAAAGAACTATTGGGAATTGTTATCATTGTGAACCTCTTATCTTCACATGGTGAGAATATTGGGAAATTGTTATCCAGCCATTATGTGACTTGTTTTAACTTCATGAATCTTACACAACCACTTATTCATTGCCTATATGTGGATTATGAGATGAATTTATAACTTCTTATTTTTATATGGAGAGGATGTTACAATTCTCTAACTACTAAAAATAGGTTCTAGGGTATGTAACTCTTCTCAACTTTATGAATCTTACACAAGCACTTGCCCCTTAAATGTAGTGGATTCTTCTCAAAATCCATGTATCACATAGGCCTTTCCCACAACAACATGATAACAAGGAGTTATACTCCAACACTCCCCCAAAATGATTATTTGTGAAAATGTCATCTGAACACTTTAATTGGACTCTCTCCTCATAATACCAATTTTTTTTGCATGTTTAATGCTACTTCCTAGAGGCTTTAGATTCTTTGTACCATACATTGGCATAGTGATGGTTCGCTATAGCTAATAGGAATATAAACTACAAGCCTATTAGAGTGTTAAAGTCATGACCCAACTATGGAAAGTGTTAATGGTTATCTCACAAGCATTAATTTATCCATACAAACATGACTCAACTTTTGTACTAAATCTTCATAGATATAAGATAAGATAAACCCTTAAGCTCAAGAATAAACCCTTAACTTCATAAATACCAAAATACATTCACACAAGGATAGACATAAGAATGTAGAAAGAACCCTTAAGGTAGGGTAACACTATAACATACTCCTTATGGAAGGAATCACTCCATAAGCCATGCTTACTACAAAAATCAGCAACATATCTCAATACAAGGATACTCGTGTATTTATACTTTCTCATGAGTATTCATAGGGGTTTATGCCAACTAGCCCTTATTATTATATTATTTCCTCTTAACTACTTAGTTGGCCTATTTATTACACATTAACTACTAAGTGGGCGTACTCCATGATTACGACCACATTACCTTCATTATCCCCTTAGGTACCTTATATTATCCTTGCTAAGTACATTACATTCCATTCCCCATCGCATGTTTCATCCCTGAAACATGGGAGAAGTCATATAATATGGCATGTTAAGCAATGTTGTCAACCAGTACCATGCATGAGCATCTATCCATCTTAGTGAAATGTGGACATGGGGTCCAACTATGGCCTTTCCTTCTCAATCTTGATTTTGGTTGCTACTTGGGTTCCACGTCTTCGTTCTGATACTACGATATCTCCATGCATTGCTTTTAGTCATCCATGTGGCTCCATACTAGGTGCCTTTCTAGTTCCATGTTGATCCATAATAAGTTTGTTGATATTCATGCCCTTGCCTTGACAACTATTATTTCTTCGGGTGGTGTGGGTGGCGATATGCAACAACCTTAAGTATCAATTCTTCTTTATTTAACTCTTCAATGTATGGTTCCTTTGAGTCATTATCTTCTTAGCTTCTTCTTCCTTTTCATGCCATTCATGGGGATTTACTTCATGTGCTTATGTAGGCAGGCTTCTTCTTATTCAACCTCAAACTCTTCATCTTATGTGTCATTAGGTATTGCAATTAGTTTCCCCGTAAGGAATTCTTCAAGTTCCCCTTTGACCTTTCTTGTTTAGTAGGAGAAATACTCGACAAGGTAATTTTCTTTTTCTTGTACCAAATCTTCAAAAACTTCCTTTTCACATTAATATTAATTGTAACAACTAAGTCCATCCAAGGATATCCCAAAACAGTATCCACATCATCCATATCTATAGCATGAACATCCAAATGCAACACATATTTATCCATGGTAATCTTCAAATCTTTAAAAAGTTGAACATTCTCACCCTCAACATGTGTCCTTCAAATATGTTTTGTGGAAAATTTGAAATCTTTTAGCAAAGTTAACATTGATTAAATTGTGCTTGCTACTAGGGTTTATAGAAATAATAACATTTTATTGTTGAATACATCCATGAAATTGTAATAAGAAATTTTCACATGCAAATAAACCCCTGGTGCTCTCTTTATCCTTCTTTCCAAAATGAGACCACCTATCTAAAAATACTTTTCTATATTCTTTATTTGAAGGTGCCTTCATCTAGTCATGGTTAAACAGATTCCACCATATGACCACATCGCTTATTAAATAAATAAGGAGCCAAATTTTCAAAAGCATTATCCATGTGGACTTCGTCTATTTTATGTATTATTCAATGCTATGACCATCAACTTTTCCTGTAAAATACATCTTGTTTTCTATAACCCAAAAATAGAACTAGGGTTTTGAAGAAAATCACTTACTTTTCAATGGAGCTCCTTTGTGCATCTAGGGTTTGAGTTGGTGAATGTAAAATGATCATAAATTTTGTGATACTTTTATAATTGGTTATTATGACCAAAATTATGGAATGTCATGGTCACTTTGCATCTATTGGCACTATTTTGACTAAAATTTGGACACTCTATCAAACTATATATGATCTGCAAACCGCGTGGTTGTCACGGAAAAACCCTAAAACAACTAATTTTAAATCAATGATAACTTCATTTCCTAGACTCCAATTTGGATGGTTTTTTTGAACTTGTGTAATATTTCAAGAGGAACTCAAATCTATAGTTGGTTTCTTCAAATGTTGCACACAAAGTTTTGAAAGTCAATATGAATGTTACCCTCCACTTTTTCCCTTAAAATTCTGCAAAAAGAGAAGAACAAAATCTTCCACTTTTTGCCCAAGTAAGAGCTTTGATCTCACTTGTAGTAAACCTTGATAATCATAAGATAGGATAATCCCTTGAACTTGGGAATAAACCCTTAAATTCATAAGTATCAAAATACATTCACACAATAATGTAGAAAGAACCCTTAATGTAGGGTAACCCCATGAAATACTCCTTATGGATGGAATCACTACACAAGTCATGCTTGCTACAAGAACTATCATCCAACACATCTCAATACAATGATACTCATGTGTATTAATACTTTCTCATGAGTATTCCCGGGGGTCTATGCAAACTACCCCTTATTATTATATTATTTCATCTTAAATATCTAGTTGACTTATTTATTACCCATCAACTACCAAGTGATCTTATTCCATGATTATGGCCACATTACATTCATTATCCCCTTGTGTACCTCACTATCTACCCCATGTTATCCTCCCCATGTACATTATAACTTTAACAAGTTCTAGCGAATCCTTATAGGTCTTATAACCTAAACCTCATCTAATATGGGGTATGCATACCTTATCGGGTCTTACATCATATACCCTTTTACATCATGTAACATCACTTTATTTTCCACTCCACATATGAAGTTGCACAAGTACATGAAACATACATGTTATCACAAGCTTGTCAAACTCATACTTTGTCTACATCATCCTACTACAGAAATCAATCCTACAATGTTACCATGCACTTCCATGTGGATCCATGTATTTTCCATCACACTATGGCATTCATAAAATATACAAGGGGCAATCTTAATCTTCAAGGGTTTTACCTTACAATCATGAAGCTTGTATTTCCATTGTATATTCGATAACTCGGTTACCACTCTTAGATATGATAATCACACAACCAAATTATCACAATTTCCAGTGAATAAGATCTTTTCAACTCTACAGAATAGCAACACATCATGTGAATCATTCTCAATTTATACCTTTTTATGAGTTGTTCCACTATTATAAATATTGCATCCAATCCTTATAAATCCAAGTTCTAAATGCTCTCTATAGTGCAACTAATAGCCCTTGAGTTAGACTCATATTTCTATATGCAATATAAATCCATGATCCACTATTACCAAACCACAATCTTTACCTAACCGTTAAGTAGCATACTCAACCCACTTCATTTTCTACCACGATCATACTTGCATGTACCCTTATCTTGATCAACTATGGTCAATCTACCCACCAAGTCCAAACACCAAGATTTCTCTCATATAAGATCGATGGAGAGTTAATGCCCCCATCACACAGTGTTACACATAGTTGAATACTTCAAGGAAAATGCACATGCAATCTGTTGTGAAAATAAGCATTATTGTGCCTTCCTTTACCTCTACAACTTCAAACACATTTTAATGTCTTGATCCTTATCGATGACAATGATTGCACCATGGTTCATAGTTTATATATTGCATTGATCAAGTCTAAGGCATACATCTTGGAGGTGAACACCACAAACCCATTTTCCCATTGCCCCGTTACATGAGAAAAATTGTTATGGGATTTGTGTGTTGGCACCAATGTGTTCTCCATTATAAAGACCACTGGGAAAATTCCCTCTAATTGTTCCATGGCCTCCACCAAACTTAAAATAAAATAATTTGACTTCAACTATGCAATGCAATGAAGAAGAACTTTTGTATCAAAGGAAGTCTTAAAGATGGAGCCATGATCATCTCGTTAATTACCTCTCAACTCCTTGAGAGACTCTTGTTATATGCAATGCATGCATACTCCAACATGTAACCTAGCATGAATGATTGTATGTTCCTTTCCCTGGAAGGCCTAATGACCCACTCAATGAATAGATATTTCTTCATTGAAGAGACCTCCAAGTCGAGACCAATAGGAGTGGTCATGGCCTTCATACTCGACTTAGCATATACTACCTAGACTACACATATGGAATGTATTACGAGTTAATTAAATTTCCCCACTTTTCAACCTTTTTCTACTTTAATAATGGATTTTCAAGTATATTTGACTAGAAATATAAAGTTGCAATCCCACCACATGGAAGATGTGTGGAAATTTCAAAAATTGTTTGCTTAATGCAAAACAATTCACCTCAAACTTGAGGTTCCCTTGATCTATTTCTTGTGAAATTTCACCCTTAAAGTTGAATTTGAAATATCAATTACAATAGCATATATTCACTTTTGTCTAATAAAAACATAAGGCAGCCCAAGTAAACAAACACTAAACAATTGCACTTCAAGCGAAATGTTTTTCGAAACCTTAGGGCACAAATCCCAACATATAACATATATAAAAATTACTTAATTACAAAATATTTATTATAGACATAAATCAGTCCACTTGAGTTCTATATGTTTATAAAAACACTCAACAAAATTAGCTAGATATTCATGATAAATTTTCACACCAAACAACCCTGGAAACTACTTATTCACCACGATAATATAAGTTAAAAATTAGATGTGCAAGTACAGAAAGTTTGGACAACAAATCACTCTCCATATATATAGAATATAAAGTTAGAAGTACATACCAACAACTTATGCCAGACAGGTACAAGATAGTCATTCAAGCTTATCACAAGCTAAGACTTTGCGATGCTCTCTAAACCTTAGCTAGGACATCTATTATAAATAGTAAACTCTTTCCAGTGATATAAAGGATTAACAAGGCATTCCACCAAGCTATCTAGCCACACCAAAGGCTCCAGAACAAGCTAGCATCAACACTAAGAAGTCCACCCTTGATATTTCATTGGGATTGCCTCACATAAGCTCTCCAAGCAAAATGCTCCAAGTCTTCTCTAGAGTTTATTTTCCCAAAAACCTAGGTTCTCCTTACAAAAGACTCAAACCCTAACATTTCAAGTTATCTCTAGGAATTACCTCTCACAAACCCTAACACGTGCCTCCCATACATAAAAACAAGTACAAAGACTCAAGATATGTTCATCTTCAATGTATAAAAGACTTAAAGAACTCTCACATCTTTAAAACAAGATAATGTGAATGTGATGAATGTAAAATAAAGACTCTCTCCACCCTTTATATATAATAGGTGAGGGAGTCTCATAATAGTAGAGTAGAAAAGGTCCACACACAACTATCCCATACAACCTAAGTAATCACTAGATAGGTCCACATGTGAAATGTTCCAGTTGTAAGGTGACACAAGTCAAGCTCTAAGGTAAGCATGTACATCAAGCAAGCGTCCCAAGGTGAGCACTCCAAAATACAAGTTCCAATGCTCTCCTTGAAATGTCTGTAATGCTCCAATGCAACCTTCTAAGACATGTGCTCCTCATGTTCCACCACTCCTCCATGAATGCTCCTCAATCCAAGTGTACTCAACTTAAGAACAAGCCTCCATGTAAGAAAACAAGTGATCTCATGCTACCTGGGGCTCAACACCCTCCTCTTAAATTTTTCAACGCTCCTCCTCCAAATAGATTCTGCTCCCAAGCAAGAAACTAATCCCTTCATGTGCATCTCATGAAGAATGTCACCAAGCCACATTGGATTCCAACCTCCTAAGGAAGTGCACCACTTAAGCATCAAGTTCAATCTATCCCAATCCATGAGTAAGATATCTCCAATGTGTATATCCACTAAGATACAACCAAGGGTAAGAATCACACCATGCACTCCACGTCACATGAATCACCCAAGCATGATGTAACACTACACGGAAAACACCTTCTAGCAAAATTTTTTACAGAGGTTTTTAGTGTTAGAAGATTAGGTAAGATTATTAAAAAAACTCCACTAAAACCTTTTCAACTAGTAGTGGAGGTTTTAACAAAGGTTTTAATTGATTTTCACTATAACTAAAAATTCTAGGCCACTAGAGGTTCTAGTAGAGGCTTTTTCATTGGTGCACTTATATCGATAATGTGCATTGGTCCACACCGGTCCACAAATTATATATAATACACACCGGTGCACTACATATCGATACACACCCAGGCTTCAAAATATCTATACTAAGCATCGATGCGTGCGACATATTTTTGAATCCTCGATGTGTATTTTAGATATTGAAAGCACTGGGGCATTTCTATGAATAATACATGCTAGTGCACCATAATTTAACATGCACTAGGATTTAAAAATATATATTATGCACAAATATGTATTATGTATATTATGAAGCCATATTATGTAGTTTATATAATGAAATCATTGGTGCATATGACATATGTAAAAGCATGGAAGTGTATATCGTCTTGTGTATTGTAAATTCTTGTAACGATAGCAACAACGGTATTGTTGAAGGAAGCGATGTTTTTGTTAGATGCACCAGTTCTTTTATTATAGTTATTTGCACCGATGTGTAATACTCATTTAAACATATCGAGTGTAATTGGGTATGAACCTCACCATTGAGTTCAAATGAATACAATGCAGTGATATGTTTCGGTGCTGGATTTTTCCATGCAAGAGATATGCAAATGTAGTTTCTTGTTTTTCTTACAAAATTTCAATTAATCATAGGGAAATCAAATATTTTTTCTATAATAATATTGATTTTTCAACTATTGCATTTGGATATAATCATTACATTAATGTGTTGTGTCATTTAAGTAAATATACCAATTGATTACACCTTAGTTCATTGTAACCATGTAAGTCATCCATATATATAACCAACAATGTAACATTTTATTACACTTGATAATGCAATAGATTAAGAAATTTTGTTATTATATATGAATAAGATACCCTTCACTGTACAAAATGGGACAGCATAAAGGTCCACAATATTCAAAATGTCAATAAGAAATTGTTACAATTTTTGGTAGCATGTTGTCATCTAATTAGAACAATATGTCCACATTAAACAACATGTCTGATTTTCAAACACAAACATTCCATAATATACAACTTGTAATATTCAATTTCAATGATCATCATTTATCGCTCAAACTACTATTGTTGCTCAAGTTGTTTGCACACATATTTTCTCCATCACTTGCATGGGATATTGTACTTGGGTTATTTTGAATGTTTTGTTGATTGACTTGATTTTGACATTGTGCCTCTTCATGTTCCATCTAAAATCATAAAAATAAAGTGTAATGATTAAATTGACATTTATAATATAATATATATGATTGTGTAAATAAAAAAATGTACCATAACAATGATTTCTTTATAAACAACACACTTTCGTTTAAAACCATGGTTCATGTTGTCTCTCAAGATATCTTCCATTGGTTCCACTCCATACTTTGTTTGCTACGAGTTTTGTACGCCATGACAAAGCATAGATATAATTAAAGATTTATTTTTGTTCCATTAATTATAAAATAAGGGAAGTAAAACAACGTAGCTACTTACAAATTTTTCAATTAACCTTTGATACTCTAACATATAATCACAACCCATACTTAATCTAATGTTAGTGAAAAGTTTGGATGACTCTTCTTTGTATGTCAGCACTTATTAGACAACATCCATGGATGATTATAAATCAATTAAAATGTATACACCACAACAAATATGAAACCTTAAGGAAAATGCATCAAGTACTCACCAAACTTTGTAATCAACCCTTTTCTTCCTCTTATGTGTTGAATGAGTTCATTTTTTTTTCTGCAATAATAAAACAAATGAAAATTAATATTCCATGCAATAACTAAACTCTCTATACATATAAAAAAGTCAATGAATACATACATTTGATGTTGGTTGTTGGTTCCTCTTGCAATGCAATTATGATAATTTATTTGACCATCTCCTTGTGCATTTTTTTTCAACATCCCTACTAGCATGTTTTGGATATTACATCGATCGTTCTTTGGAATTTTATCAGTCATTATGTAAAGAAAAAACACAATTAAAAATATCAAGTAATATTTATATAAAATTAAAGATAGCAAAAATATTAGTTTGGCAATTTTTTGAACTAGTGTATGTATATTACAAAAAACATGTTCAACAAGAATGTTTTTTTTTTATATATTGTATTTTTGTGTTATTGCAAGTCTCATTAACCATTTCTCTGAAAGTGTGTGTTGCATTTTAAGTATAACTTGATTGTTTGAGTCATTGGATTGATTATTGTACTATAAATGAAAATAATGTATATACGTCCTTTCCATTGTATCCCTCATAGTTTTATAAAAGTCCCCCCTCCCCCACTTATTAACTTCTAGCACCACTCTAGTTGAATTCAGGACCAATTCATCATCATTTACATCCTTCACAATTTTAATCTTCTCAGGACAACCTTTTGCTCCCTCATTGTCATTGTTGATCCCTACACACTATTCAATAAATCTGAAATCGAATGTTTGAAACATGTTAGTGATTATTATTATTAAGTACATTTTTAGTAAACAACTAAAAAAAAACTTCATATTGATCATATTTTGATCCACCTAATTCCTCGCTTTGAAACATTTCCATAAAGTTTTTATGCTCTTTTTCACTAAGATTCCAAACAATCTTTTGGAGTTTCTTCAAGTTTTTACTCTGCATGACACATTATCCAATACACATCATTTAAACCTAAAAATTATTCAAATATATTGCTTTTATATGAAAATCTAAAAGATATTATTGTGTTACCTTATTGGGATGTGTCGAGGGATATTCACTCAATGAACCTGTGACATGGCGCCTGTGTTCATGGGATATTAAAGAATACCCCTAATTTCACTAGATATTGATAAATACCTCCCAAAACACTTTTGTTGGATCCCCCTCTCAACACATCTTTCCAATAAAATAAACCCTTATTTTTACTAGATACCCCTTTTTATAGCCCCTAATACCTATAAACCTCTTGAGACCCCACACCCCCCCCCCCCCCCCCCCCCCCCCCCTCCAATACCTACAATATATTGACTTAATTTTTCACAATTAAACAAATGCCGTTATGAATGAGCGTGATAAGATATTGGTCAACAAGGTGAAGCATCCGTGGGATGTGCTTCCCTCATATTTGTTGCTATATGTTTTTTTCTTAATATTCTATCAATAAAATACATACATAATGAAATACACAAATTACAAAATATGTTTTACAAACTACATTAAGAATTTCAAGCTAAAATTGTTTTCAATTTAGGTGGAGCATATAATACAATAACATGCATTGGTATGATTAATACAAAAGTAAGTGCTTGTTCATTGTTACTATGCAATGCACATGTTGACACTTGAATCCATCAGGACCGAAACGACAACCTCACGAGGATACGAATCCTCCTACGTTTTTATAGAGGTGGTATTCATCTTCTGTTTTATGATAATATTTGAATTCTAGATTTCCAAAATGATATAGGACTTTTGAGAAATTCCACCGTGGTATTCAAAGAAATATAAAAGTTGCAGAAAATAATTTTTATTTTTATTTTTTTAAAATAATTCTTGGGAGATGACCCGGAACCTCATACATCACACATAATAAAACATAAGAAAAATTTCCTCACATCCATCATAGTTAAAATAAAGATTTCTAATCACACATAAAAATAAAACAAAATGATTCGTACGCATAAGAGAAATTTAATAGAGTAGACACATGTGGAGCTCAAATGAAGAAAATGATAGATCAATCTCAATTGTTTTATACTCAAAACTTAGAGTTATAAAACACCATCAAAACTGATCCTAAATTAGTTCTCTTGGGATTTCTGAAAACATATTAAAGTCTGTTACAAAGTTTTGAAATTAAAATGCATTTGTCCTGAGCACTGGGATTGGAGCTCCCACAGACCATAAAAGTAAATATGAACAAGAAGTAAACTGTGAAGAGAAGATGATGGGCGAAGGAAGACATGAAGAAGTTATCATATTTGGTTAAACCTTTCTAGTCAAAGAAGCAAAGTAATTGGATGAAAATTTGATAAAGAAAGCAAGATGTGATCAACATAAACTTACTATGATGGTATCTCTCCTCTTTAACTAGCTTTCTATTGTCCTTTTATTCTCCTCATTGATGGTTATAGGAACAATCTCAATTGTTGTTTTTTGGCCTTCTTTAGTTAATTTATCAATTGCCTTCTTAAACCAATCTTCAATGTAATTTATCATTGGTGCAATATTTATTTCATGCCTAATTTTGATATTAAACAATTCACCTTCTAAATCTCTTAGGCCATGAGAAATGTCATGGATTTCCTCCTCAATATCTTGTTTTTTCATAGAATAATCAACCAACCAATTATCTATTTCTTCTTCGCCATATTCAATTACGCCATTAAATTTCTTAGTAGATAATCCCTTTAATATCTCGACTTGTTCATCAAATTGTTGCCTTGTCATAAACATTGAATTGAAAATTAATTTAGGATATTGCACCTCATCAATGCTTCCTGCTAAATCTATCTATGTGAGCCTTATAAATAATTCTTCTCTTTTCACTATGGCTCCATTACATGCTTGGACAATGTTTCTCAAATTCTTGATATTTTCTTTCCAACGACCATTCCACTGTTTAATCTGACTTGGAGAAGGCAGATCTTCTTCTCTCCTTTTTAATTATGTCATGTTTGAGACTTTTATCCCAAATGGTAAAACAACATCTATGTCGAATCCTTCTTCATTCTTTAAATCAGCTTGGAGATATTCATGAAATGCATGTGCCCTTGAACCGAAAGAAACAATATTTTTTGATACCTCCCATGCCTCTATAATCAATGACATTCTATTTTTAATGTTTTTCTGAACATAAATTCGGATCGATGCGAGCAAACTTGAAGATCCATTTAACTTGAAACTGGGTGTAGTTGGTTTAATCATTGTCAAAGCACTGGCCAGGATTGGAAGAGACATCAAGGCAGTCTCCAGTTCTTTGATCTTCTCTTTTAATTTGGCATTCTCAGCCTCTAGAACATCAATAGAGTCGTCGAGTGCATCCCTGATTTCCCTATGGATTTTGGAAATCTGGGACGGTCACATATACTTTAGGTCGACCTCTGAGCGGGCCTTTCCCTTTTTATTCTTCTGGTCAATTCTTTCTACAATCAACTTTTTATATTCTTTGTCAAAAACAACACTTTGAAAAATGAAGGATTCTTCTTCACTAAAAGTTTCACTTCCAATGACTTCCAATAAAGAATCTTGCTGAGCCATATGCTCTTGTTGTTCTATTGCAGGAAATATTTTTTCAATGTCTGCTTCTAGTTCCATATCCTCCAAGGAAAATCTTTCGATGTCATTTTCTACAAGATTATTTTCTTCCTCTTGCACTGAGTTTTTTTCTTTTCTTTCTCATGGAAAACTTGTGTGAATTTCCAATTCTTCCAGGGGGAGGATTCTTCTCTCCCCCTCCACTAGAATTATTGTTGAAAGTATTTTTAATTGGGTGGGTCGTTGGAGCATTGCTCCTGGATGTAGTATTCTTAGGAGTGACAATTGTAGATTGAACAATTCTTTCACTGGGACCTTTTCCCCTTTTCTTGTAAAGATCATTACTGCTAAGTAATGTTTCTAAATCACCATCATTATGTACAGGAGGGCTTTGGCTATTGACCTCTTCTTCTTCATTCAAGACCGTTTGAATGAATGAGTTACTAAACCCCATTGATAGCAGATGTCCAACAAAGATTTTGTTCAGAACAAAACCTTTGATCTTTTCAACATACTTTAAACTCGCATTATTAAAATGATTTGCAAATTCGTCAATTTTATTTATATTTCTAAAAATGAACTCTCCAATCTTCCATGGCAGGGGAATAAACTGTTTTTCCCTTTTTTATGGAAAAAATGTAACCATAATTTATATTGCCTCGCCACCTCTGTAATAAATAATTTATCAGATACGTAATACGAAAGAAAAGAAGGATTCTCTTTTGAGCAAAATATCCTTATGATACTGTGATTCTCCATTTTCTCTATTGTCCCATTTTTCTCTAAAAATCTGGTAACTTGAACAGATATCCTTGGAGTGTTTTTGCCCAACAAAATCTTTTTGAATACTGAAACAAAATCATTATAAACTTCATAAAAAAAACAAAGGGGTTTTATGCCTCCACAATGCCTGATACCAAAATGTAACTGGATTTGTTCCGCAATTCACCATTTTAGTGATGGTTAAGTTTGGGAATTGGCAACAATGCACAATAGAAAATATCAAATAAGAGGCCATAAATCATTTTCTGTCATTTTATAATGTGATAATTGGGAAGAGATTTCGATAGAAATGAGTTTTCCCCAATAAAAAATGGCTTGTTCTTGAACTGTAAAATACATAATATATAAATCATGTGAGAGGTAGAAGCAGTGTTTTCCCGACCTATCACCCTGGTAAATAGCCATGCAATTTATCAATAGGGATTTTTTAAAGACTCAACCTGGATTCTAGTTATGTCTATTGGGGCAGATGCAGGATTCTCCAAATATTTTGACAGGAGGTCAAGCCCATTGTTTTATTTCTTCAAGAATTATCTGCAATCTTCACCTTTGAAAGTAAGAGTTGGCTCTTGCAGCTTTAACATCTTGCGGAAGACTTGAGGTGAAAGAGAAATCAGAGAATGACCCTGGAGCTGTATGATTATTTGATTTGGTATGTACTTATCCACACACCATGCAACAGTTTCCTTACAATAAAAAACCTCATGAACACATCCAGCACAAGCGATTCCAGATGTCCAAATTACATTCCCATATTTTTGTGCAAGAGGGGAGGAATAATACCAATATGCTCTCGACCACTGGAAGTTTTGGTCTTCACGGCCAAATATATTCAGAGTATCACCACAAAACTGTTGTCAAGTTGAAGTTGCCATAGGTTGCAGAACCATTTCTTTAGCTGGATAATAATCTCAAATAAATCTTTTCGGAAAGATAATGATATTTTAATCCCTTGGTAAATGAAGATTTAATGATTAATTGTTCGATCCATTCACAATTAATGACGATCTTTTCGGGGCCTGCACAATAGTTGTTAGCATTAAATAATACTTAATGTGTATCGGGAAAAAAAACAAAAACGAAGGGGACGGGCAAGAGAGAATTCCAATACAAGATTTTCATGAACGTGCCAACCCACCAACCCGTGGTTGCATAGATGATCAAAAATATACTAAGTGTAGAGGAACATTCGGTCAGACTCATATGCATGAAGAATGAAATACTTCGGAGCCCGACACCCACGACGAGGCTAAAGTTTAAGTGATGGTCAAAATTAGATCACAAAACTTTGGGTGCAAAACAAAAGTCACGGAAAATGGAGAGTGAAAGTTTGAACCCGTGAACCCGCAAACTGAAATATGGCTAAGTACATTAACCATAAAGGTAGAAAAGAAGGGACAAGGGGAGGTATAGAAGAAGGGGAAAAAATGAACTAAAGAAGTTGGGAAAATAGAATGTGGAAGGAAAGCATGGAAGCACAAAATGGTCTCAACAACACACTAATAAAATCAACAATATTTTTTAATAACAAACTTCATTAAAATGGTGTGTTTAATACAATATTTTACATGGTGTGTTGTTATTGTATATTGTGCACCACTAAAGTCGATAACTTTTTTTTAAAAGGTCGCACAAATAGTGTACTTTAAATAAAAATGCATTGATGCATTGCTACTATATAGTGTGCATCACAAACTGTGGAAGATTTTTTCTAAAAAAAAAATTCGCATTGATAGGGTTTAGGATCCAATGCAATGAGTGGTATCAATTCAACAAATATCGAATTCCCTATATACAAATATATAAAGCCAATCAATATTCATTGCCTAAAAAATAATCATTGTCAAATAGTAGATGGAATAATCCCCAACGCTAGAGTTTGCAACAACATAAAACAAAATAGAAGCAACAAGAAAACTATAGTTTGTGGCACTAATGGTAACTCTAAAACCCTTCTATTTTCTTGAAAATGCACTGTAAAGACTAATAAGAATAAACAAATAAAAATATGATTTTTTTTAATCAATTGAGGGTAAATTTGAGATGAATAGAATGAAGCTACATACCTTAAATTTATCCCTTGCATTATTGTCTATGACTTATGGCAATCTCTTGCAAATTTGTCTCTTTAGAAAAATCTATTCACTCTAAAGTCTTTCTTGGTAAATCTCTCTTGCACAAGTCTCCCCTCTCACTTTTGGCAAAAGAATAGAATAAGGACTAGGATTTTCTTTTATAAACTTACTTTTACAAAATGAAATTCCCGCTCAATTTTTTGTTCAATATTTTGGTGCATGGATGATAAATGTGTGCTCTATTTTCTTTATAATTTGGTGCATTTCATTGTTAATACACACCATAAACCCTAATTAAAGGCCATCATTCGTCATTATATCTAGTGTGGTTAATACATCGTCTTTTATATGTTTTTAGTGATTAAAAGATAATTATATCATGGTTTACTAACGACGGTTTTTGAAGTGTGATTCTTGTACTAGCACAATTAGTATTCTTGTATCATAACAACAGTTCAACATTTTCGCACCAATATTGTTATTTTGGTACCTATCATTGTTTAGCATATCCACGCTTTTTGAGGCAAAAATCAGAAACATGGGTTTTCTCCAAAACGACGTCGGCATACACAATTATATGTCAAAATCTACCCAGGTCGCACGTGTGGACTTCCAGAGGGAGAATAATTCAGCCAAAATTAATAAAAACTCTAAGCAATCAATTTCGGCCTTGCTATTCGTACAAGTAATGTAGAATATGAAAAATATGAAACATGGGTTTTTCTCCCAACATGTCAAATTAGGTCTTGCATGAACCATTTTCCAAAAAAAAACAGATTGAAAGATATGACTGGTTATTTATCCCGAATGTTTCTAGATTACAAGTTGCGCCTAGTCAAGGGTGGTCGCCATAATGATATTTTGGCACATATAAACCAAATCGCAGAAGTTATGGATGAATTGAGTCAAGAGAGGTTGGATTTCTATGTTTTTGTCCTTATCTCAAGCTACGTGGAGCTGCAATCATAAAGTTCAAATCTCAACCGAATTTTGCATGGATTGTTCTCGTCTTTTCCAAATCGCCATGAAGTTAAAGAGCAGATCATGCCAGCTCAACAATTGTTAAAATGGTAAAGCGATCTCATGCTTTCAGATCGCCCAAGACAAGTTGATGTATTTTTGAGACTTATTTTAATATAGTGACATGTTGGTAATTTCGAGAACTAGTTGTGGTGGAAACCGTATGTGATCCTGTAGCTTTCTGGGCAGCATGATTTCGGTTGGGAGGGCCCACCAGCTCGACCCACGACTGCTCTGTTCTAATATTAATATAGCTAATTATAGTGTGTTCTGTACATTACAGCAGTAACTTATCACTCTTACATTTGTAACTAGATTGTAGTTTTCTTTCCTTTGAATATATGGTTTATTCATTGTCTTGTTTTATATTACTTTTATAATTTACCATTCTGTTTGTTTACAGAACGAGATTGTCCACTGAAATTGCAAATCGATTGCGCAGGGAATTGTTCCATCATTTTATTCGTTCATTGTTTTCGAAGCTGCATATTCAACAATTCCTAGAACTCGCTATACAAGGAACATATTTTGCCTTTGACCCACTCTTCTCACGCTAACAGTCCCTCAATCTAATGTTGCATATTGTTCGTGCATGTTTTATTGTTCCTGTAATGTATATCTTCGTGCATGTTTTATTGTTGTGTTGTTATGTTTTGTAGTTATAACTAGCACAGCCGTTAATTCGCTGCGCTAATTCACTGCTGGTGAAGGCCGAAAGGCTTACTCTTGGTAAAACTAAACGTGGCAGAAAGGCTTACAACTGGTAAAATTATGTGTCCTAATTGTAGACATGTTACTTCATCTCATGTCCAAAGACTTAACTTTCTGAACAAATAACAAGCGAATATTTGAACAGCTCGGATTTGCATGCATATAACGCATAAAATTGAGAGAAACCGCTCGAATTTAAACGATTCAACACTTCCTTGGCCGACGATTCTTCTTCCTTTTCTTCTGCTGTTGTTTCAACAGCTGCGGCCACGGCAGGAGCTTCAGCTACAGACACTTCTTTACCCTGCTCATCTTTATCAGGCACTTGGGCAGCTTCCTCCTCGGATTTCAGCAAGGCCAATTCTGCTTCGGGATCTAAGGCATAGGTTGCGACACACAATTCCTCTGCAGATTTCTCAAAGGTGGCGGGGCTCTCATCGACTGTTTTCTCGGTCGCAGGAACCTCCTCAGCGGGAGCTTCTTCTTCGGTAGCCTTTTCAGTCGTGGGTTCGGTAACTTTCACAGCTTCATCCACGGCCTTCATCAATTCTTCGCTTGCAATCAATGCAATGGGCACAAAAACTTGAACGAACCATCAATCAAATTGATTATCCGATTGTTAAAATTAATCTGAACATGAAATATATGCATTCATATATGCATTCATAGATCTCACTACAACAGATCGATGAAAAGTATAGACATAAACATAGCAACACCAATCTTACCAGAGATCCATTGATATACCTCAATAGTGGCCATATTCCTCTAATTGAAGATATCTATACAGAGTTGATAAAGCAAATAGCTATGCAGAAATCCAATCGATCAAATCGGGAGTTCGATAGGCGCTGTGCAGAAATCCAATCGATCAGATCAAGAGCTCGATAGGTGCTGTGCAAAAATCCAATCAATCAGATCAGGAGCTCGATAGGCACTGGGCTTGTTCGGCTGGTCCAGAAAATGAAACGCTAATGACTCAGATCTGGCAATCAATTAGTCACCATAGTAAATTTTAAATATGATTAAGTAAAAGTAAAAAAATAAACATGTAAACGGATGTCTTTATAATAGTGAGGAAGTTAGTAGTTGAAATCTCAATCATTGATTTATTGGGACGACTAAGAATATTCCATCAATATTTAATCTTGTCCATACAAAACTGATTAAGCACTAAAAACCTATTAAATGTGCCCATTGTCAATAGGTATACACCTTTCGGCGTAAATATAGTGTGTTTTATAGTTATACATCGTTCCATAGTTTCATATTATGTGTAACTTAAATGTGGCATAAAACAATGTGAGTACATCCGTCGAATACATGAGATTCCATTGTGTTAAAATTATGATACATATGTTATATTGAGTTATAAAGGAATATTTATATGTAAGGTAACTTCATTCATATAAATAACATAGAACAAAATCCCATACCAACACATCCAATCTTGTATAATACAACAAAATCATTCATGTACCCATACATCCCTTGTTTTTGAAGTATATCTCTTCTTAAGGACAAGTCTCTGAAGTGTGTTTCTTTTAAGTCTTTAGGTTACATCATTTTGTCAATATAGGATTAATTAGGAGTTTGATAAATTTGCTCTTAAAACTGGTAAATTCCCTTTTAGGTCAGTAGCACACATACATGAGGGTTTGAGTAACCTTATTTAGCTGACTGATTTGAATGCGAGTTTGGGTAAATTCCACATTTACATTCAAGTTGCCTTGTCTTTCAATCTAGTTCACTTTAATTTGGTTTTCTCGTAGCTTAGTTAACCACTACAAGAATAAGTCATTGAATATCGAGATTTATCTCAAGAGACGTGATCTTGCGATCCAGTGTTAAGCTACATCTTGTAGTGGAAATTTCCATTTGAGCTTGACTTACTTGCATTCATTCCATTTTGAAGTGTGGTTGTCGGCATTAGTTTAGACCAGGCTCCAATCCTACATTTCTTGTGCTTACGCCTCTAAGTCTACGACTCCTTGGTTGACAATTTAATGTTTGGAATTACTAGTGCATATATTTAGCCCCACATTTTTGGTGTCATTGTCGGGGAGGTGCTAAAGGGATTGAAGTCTAGGTAGGTAGGTTACCTTTAATTTACATAGCCTGGTGGAGGACAAGACAATAAGACGAGAGGCAAGAACTTGCGCATCCACTTAAGTGGGTCTCTACCCAAACCCATGTCTTTTCCTTTTGCAAGTGTGTTTCTCTTTCACAAAGTGTGATTACTTTCCTGCAAAGTGTGTTTACTTTCCTGCAAGTGAGTTTCTTTTCATGCAAGTTTGGTGTGCTTTCCAAATTCTGCTATTAGTTTCTATTATTTCTTATGGTTTTCTTAAAATTCGCTTTGAGTATGTAGTTAGTTTTCATTTCATTTTTCATCAAAATTATTTTGGCTGTTGTAAGAACCCCATGCGCTAATCCATGTGTGAGACAGGACCCATCAACCAACAATATGGATTCAAAGATGACAATGAGTTTCGAAGAACTCTCTCAAATCCTAGTAGCAGCTAGGATCTCTTCTTCTCAGGAAGAGCACATCTTGACAGCAATCGGGAACCTATCTACTTCTCCAAAAGACATAGAAGAACCAAAGTCCTATGAGTCATGCCTATAATAAGATCTAGAAACCTTCATTAATCAATTTGACCAATCTACCAAGGAGATTGAAGACTCATGGACCATATCTAATCGGGAGAAGCCATTAGAATCTGAGATTGAGGAGGCTAAAGAAAAGAATACACAGAGTGATTTAAATGAAGAGGTGGACCAAGGACACCATGATTATATTGAATGTTGGTTCCAGACGACTATTAGATTGCACCACCACCCTCTTCTTCAACAACTCTTCCCATCATATTATTCAAAATTGTTGGTTAGTCATGTTCGGGTACTTATTAAAGCATATTATATAAACCAGAATGTGAGTATATTTATGATATTGTTACGCACGTGGCTTCATTGGAAGTATTCATTTACTTGAAAGGGGGTCTTTTCTTAGGTAAAGTAGGACAATAAATACATAAATAAATGTTGCATGTAGTTGTTAGTTTGGTGCAACATCGTTTTTTTTTTTATGTATTTTTCAATAATTGTAGTTGTCGGGCTGAGAAACTAATATTAAGGGAGTTTGTTCCCCCAAAATTTTTAATATGTTTTTCAGCTGATAGTCAGATCTTTTTCTGAGTTTTCTAAATAAATTAGGCTATGATGATTTGTTGGAGTTTTGTAGGTATCATCTTTTCAACTGGATTGGGAGAACATCTTCATGACTTATTTAGGGAAGTAATTTCATTTCTTTTGGTTCTGTTGTTTCGTCAAAATTGTCTTCTATTTTGATCTTTTATTACCTAAAACGGTTTTGGGACAACTAAATTTCATTTCCTATTACCCCCCTAAACTTTGTTTGTTTGAAAATTGTTCTCTAACTTTTATTAGTTTTCCCTACTATTTTTCTGAACTTTTTTCCTTGAAGAAATTTACATTTTAGGTAATTATTAATAATGAAAAACTAAAAAGAAAAGAACTCAATTATCAAACCCAAGACTTCTTGACATAACCAATCATTTTCAGTTCTTTTATATATTTATTTTCCCTTCTTTATACAAAATTTCAAATCATTTATTATAGCAATAACTCATAGACCTGTCTTTGATTATACTATGGGATTACATAAAGTTAAAATTCCATATTATGAGGCCCATAGGTAGCTAGTACAACGTAATCTAATCTCAAAGTTGGTCAGTAGAACATCAATATTAAAGAGTAGTGGGAGAGTTCATGAAGTTTCTACCCATGG
Source organism: Picea engelmannii (assembly GCA_009831015.1). NCBI lineage: Eukaryota > Viridiplantae > Streptophyta > Pinopsida > Pinales > Pinaceae > Picea > Picea engelmannii. The sequence continues at coordinate 431,831 of ML781963.1, read as the reverse complement.
GAACAATACTATAATCCTATGTGAAGAAGATGACCTTAGGGACTAGAGGTACTTTAGGTTATTCTATAATGGCATCATCCAACACACATTAAGTAAATTTAACCATGATATGTCTTTGGACTGATCTAAATACATAAGTCTATTTTTCATGCGAACAATCTTTTATGGGCAATTTGTAGAATATCTTCCAACCTAATATCATCCCATCCCATAAAAATGTTTTCAGAGTTGCTCCTCCATTCACCCATCCAAAATCAACCTATGAAATTGTATCTTAAGGGTGAAGTTTGGGACAAGAACCTCTGATGGAAAATGGGTGTAAGAGATTAACCCGTCGGGATACTGAACAGGTTTGTTGGTAGCAGGTATCGGCCTGTGGTATGACTAGGAAAACCCATCAAGGTACTCAATAGGCTCGTGGGAAATGGGGCATTCTTCCTGGGAGGGGGATATTTCTTAGATGTCAAAATTACTCCATCGGAGTACTGAACAAACTTGTTGGCAACCGGTTCTAATTTTGATATGCCTAATCTATATTTGTCTGTATCAATGATATATTTGTGTAAATCATTAAGAAGAAGCATGCATGGTTGAACTAAAGGTTAAATAAAATCCATCTAATCCCCATTTCAAAATAACCCTAAGTTGACCTTAAGACCCTATCATCCAATTCATACTATATCTAAGATGTGTTATCTTAAGAGTGGGACCATGATCTTAGAAGCTTAATATACTCAATTGTGAAATTTATCTTTATTACTTGAATGACTATAAATCTTTTCAGAGTGAAAAAGGTTGACCGGTTTCCTATGGGGTTTTCATTTGTTGAGACTGCTCATACTCTTTTATTTGTTATAGAACGGAAAAGTTGATTATACATTTTTGTGGGTTATGCTTGAATTATCTCAGTCAGACATAGAGGGGGAATATTCATAAGTGATCTTTGAAAATTGTTCAAATCCAAATTGTCAAAATGTGACATTGGATGTACTTCATGTTATGATCGGTTTATTATATTATCTTATGATTTTATCTTTGTGTGGTCAGGTTTAGTACTCATGAATTGTTTGCCCACAATTCATTAGCAGCTCTCAGATTTATGTTCTTAGCCACTCTCGAATTGGTATCAACAAAAGCTGGCAGTTAGCAACAATTTGTTTTCTTGTAGCCGCATGCCACTCAGTCTTAAGTAGTTTGCACGAGGACATGCAAAGTCTTGGGTTTGGGTGATATCTCCAGATCCCTTATGGATCTTCAAGGTCTCTTCATCGTCTTCAACATCTTTAGTTCATCTCAACCAGTTTTTTTTTTTCAGGATCCAACAGATCAGCTTTCGTTCTCTTCAGCTCTCAACATCTTTTGTGCAGCCCTCATCAAATTCATTCTCTTCGGCAATTATCATCCTTGCTCTACCTCATCTTCAAATTGCAGCGATCCACAACATGATTCCACATATCTTTCATCTTGTTCTGCATAGTTTCCACTTTAGCATGCATTAGAATTCAAAGCAAGGTAACTTGAGGTAAAACATGTATAAATTTCTTTAATTTACTAAAAAATTGGAAAACATGATGCATAACCACTATTGCCTACTCCACACTCCACTACACATTATTACCACTTAGAAAGTACCATCACAACTACTCAGTAAACCTTCCATTTTCACTCCACCACTCATAATGAAAATTATACTTTGATCATAAGACCAAGCAATGAAAAGGAAATATGTGGTATACAAATAGAAAAACAAAACAACATCTATAGTGTCTTCCTCCCTGTACATCATTAAGCATCCTAGTCCTCTGAATATTCTGAATAAGAGGATGAAGTCATTGCTGCATATTCAAGCAAAGAACCATGAGAAAATATCGGTCTTACAATGAATGTAAAATACAAAGTATAAAGGTGTCCAAGTTCATACGGCCACCATCCCTATCATTTCACATTCTCCACACTCATACCAGTCACTATCACCTTGTTATAACCCATCCCTTTCTTGTCCTTTATTTTCATGATAATTTTGTTTCCTTGTTTAAATCAATATGTGACGGTATAATCAGTTTCCAGAGTAACGCTCCACAAGAACCAACACCTACACAAAGAAACAATGTCACATAAATCTATAAGCAAAGTATCATAAGTTTTTCACCTTGTTTGCATGAGGACATGAAAATTATTGGGTTTGGGGGTGTGTTGGGCTCCACTTTTGCTATATTTTCCACTATACAAATACATTCATTATTATACCTTTTTCCGCATTTCGTTGTTAATACACACCATAAACCCTAATTAAACACCATCATTTGTCATTATATCTAGTGTGGTTAATACATCGTCTTTTCTATGTTTTCAGTGATTAAAAGATGATTATATCATGGTTTACTGATGACAGTTTGTGAAGTGTGATTCTTGTACTAGCACAATCAGTATTATTGTACCATAACAAGAGTTCAACTTTTCTGCACCAATATTGTCATTCTGGTACTCGTCATTGTTTAGCATATTCCTATGTTTTGAGGAAAAAATCAGAAACATGTGTTTTCTCTGCAATGACATCGGCATATGGATTTGTGTGTCAACATCCACCCAGGTCGCACGTGTGGACCTCCAGCTCAGGAGGAATAATTCTACTAAAATTAATAAAATCTCTAGACAGACAATTTCGGCCTTGATATTCGTACAAATAATGTAGAATATGAAAAATTTGGAACATGGGTTTTTCTTCCAACATGGAAAATTAGGTCTCATGCAAACCATTTTCCAAAAAAAGAAACAGATTGAAAGATATGACTAGTTATTTATCCCGAATATTTCTAGATTACAAGTAGCGCCTAGTCAAGGGTGGTCGCCGCTAGAATTATATTTTTCCACATATAAACCAAATCGCAGAAGTTATGGATGAATTGAGTCAAGAGAGGTTGGATTTCTATGCTTTTGTCCTTATCTCAAGCTATGTGGAGTTGCAATCATAAAGTTCAAATCTCAACCGAATTTTGCATGGATTATTCTCGTCTTTTCCAAATCGCCATGAAGTTAAAGAGTAGATCATGCCATCTCGACAATTGTTAAAATGGTAAAGCGATCCCATGCTTTCAAATTTCCCAAGACATAGCTAGGCGCAACCATATGCTAGGAAAATAAATCGATGGTGTATTCTTAGTTTGTAAATTGTGGCTAAGACTCATAGCCTGGGAAATTTTGTTGTGTATCCACTGGTCCCAATGTATTCTTAGGCATCATAGATGACATGATCCATGAATTTTGGAATATTGTTATTCATTTCCTTGTATATATATGTTGTAATCAAGAGGAGGGGTGGGGGGGGATGATGGGTTTTGCTTTAATTTATGAATGTTGGAGTAGCGATATTTGTAACTGATGTATTTTTTAGACTTATTTTAATATAGTGATATGTTGGTAATTTCGAGAACTAGTTGTGGTGGGAACCGTCTGTGATCTTATATCTTTCTGGGAAGCATGATGCCGGTTGGTGTTATAACCCTAAATTGCTCTACACATGCATACATGGCCTTGGCCCTCTTACTTGCATTTTTTTGCCAAAGCACTATTGAGTTGCTCTTCTAAAAAAAACCATTTTTTTGAAGATGTACATGTCATGCACCATTATTGCACGCATACATACGCTTGTTGCACCACTACAACTCACGTACATACGCATGTTGCACCATTACAGCGCGCATATACTTGCAAAATTTGCAAAAAATAAAAAGTTGCAAGGAATTCGTTGAGATTATGGGGTATTGTGTAGTTTCGTAACTAATCCACCTGCTATAGCCTATCACCCAACCGAATAACCATCCTTTTGTCATATAAAAGGAGGTGTTGGGGTGTCATTTCAAATCTAAACATAATAATAGTGAAACTCTGCCCGATTTCACTTCCCCTCCTTGCCCAAGATATTGCAACCCTTTCGTGAGAATTGCCTCAGCATTCCCTCATTAGCCCATTCTCCCTCCATTTAACCCATTCACTTCCCAAGAAGAGATCAGAAGGTTGAGAGGAGAAGTTTATACAAAGGTGCACTTGGAGCTTGGTGAAGAGGAGCCTGGACCAGGTTCACGGAATGATAGTCGACTTTGATTATAAAGGTATAATCATTGTGTTATTAATAAAAGAATTACTTTTCCTGTCCCAAATGATGGTGTCTTGAATACTTTTGTTGATTTATGTTTTGGCATTCTAACATCTATTCCTAACTTATATATGGAATAACATGCTTGTAGTTTTTTGTTTGTCAATCTTTGGATGCAGGTCATCCCTCGGAGGAGGCGTGCAATCAACAGAACTTCCAAGCGCGAGGAGGTCATCACCAGACGTGGGTTTAGAGGTATAGTCACCTGATCTCCTTTTCCTTTAGAGAATTGGGGTAGTTTAGAGAATTAATTGAATTTTAGACGGTTAATCGATCTGCCTACATTCAAAACCCTGGTGTAGTCATAAGGGTTTTTTTCCTACTAGAAGAACTGGCGGCCATACTAGGTAAGCCTCTAGGGTTTTTAGGGGATTTTGGGTTGTCTGATTGGTTTTTCTTCCTTTCGAGTTTCTGTTGATTTTTCTGAGTCTTTCAAGGGATTTTGGTCACCTTCAGGTGCCATACCAGTTCTCCCTGCCCTATATGACTGTTTGTTTCTTTATTTTTTTAAGAAATACAGAGGTATACGCGCCCTACCTTAAGTCAACCCACGCACATATGCACTCTTCTCAGTAAATGGCCCATGTACATACGCAGGATGCTGAAGCAACAACAACGTCTTTGGTTTAAGAATTGTTTTGAAAAGAGGAAGCCAACCTCTTTCCTGATTAAGGTTTATACTTCTCAAGGTTTCTTGATTCAATTCAAAGTCTTTGTTTTATAGCCAAAGCTTTGGTTAGAATTCAATTTACTTGTCTATTTGAGTTTCTTGTTTTTACTTCTGAAAGGGTTTTAAGCAAGTCTTTTGAATGTTTGATCTGCCTGTTTGGTTTCTTTAGTGATTCCTTGCGATCCGCAGTGGGCCAAAGATCCGTTTCAGTCTTGTCTTGGTGTTCATTTTACCCCTTTCACTTGCTTTAAAAAAGAGAGAAAAAAGATTTATTTTAGTTTTTCTATTTGAAGAAATTTCAAAAAAAAAAAAAAATTCAGTTTGGCAAAGTAGTTAGAGTTGGTTATTTGCTAGAAAGGAAAAAAGAGTCTGTTTTTAAGTTCTTTACTAATTTCTTGAAATATAAGTAGCTTGTAGTCAAGTGAAAATTCGTTTTAGGTCTTCTTTTTGAAGATCTTGAAAAAGTTAGTTAAAGAAAAGTTGGTTACAAAGAGTTAGTTGTAAATCTTTGCTTTTGATTAGAAGTAATTTTGATTTCAAGTTTTGTCTTTTTCTCCTCTCTTCGTCTCTTATAACATCACTAGTTTCACCGCCATATCCCTTGAGTAAATTAAGCCATTAAAACGAACGCTAAATCTAAAATTAATTAGACTTTTTATGTTTGTAGGGTCAACCAACTAGTTTAGGGTTAGGGCCTTAAATTAGGTTGGAGAGGAAACTCTTCAAGGTCGTTAATCAAACATTGGAGTCAAATCTAGGGAGTGTTAAAGTCCAGTGACATAAAAGTTATCTGAGCACCCCCTCTAACAAATGGGCTAAACATGAAGTCGCATGAGGAAAGACAACAAAGATAACCCCTCCAAAGTTGGACTAAACGTAGTGGGGAACACATATTGAGGATCTTTCGTGGGAATAGTATCAACTGCATTTGCCTACGGAGATTCATGGACCTCGAATCCATTCAAGATCCTCTTTTGTCTTCCAACCACTTTCTTTCGATACCCTTGATAGGTTTCATACTTTTTATCCTTCTCATTGTGGTCCACCCGACTGTCAATTGTACCCTCCTGGTGACTGTTTGCGAGCTGACAACTTAGTTGCCCATATTCTAGGGACTTACACAGATGACTGCGGGGGTATACCGTGGTACTTAGGGCAGACGTCAGGTCACACTTTGCAGAGTATACCCGGAGGGTGCTTCCGTGATTGAGTTTCACTTGCACCGGTTAGTTTCTCTAATGTTTTCTAGCGTAACTTTTCTTCCTACTTGTTAGTTGTTTGCTTGATTTGTCTTATAGGAATTTTTCTAGTGTGTGCTTGGTTTTAAATGCTAGTTAAGCCTTACTGTGTCGTTTGATATTTTTACAAAGTGGAATATTAAGAGCTCTATCAGTCACGAAGGCTTCAGGGCCTGTCGTCGGATGCATTAGAGCCATCACCGCCATCGTTACGACGAAGAATTGACCAACAATGGTCATTCGAAGCGATCGAGCTGCAGGAAACTGTGCCCAAGCCTGCTCCGAGAGGAGATTATTTGACTCCGGAGGAACCTACTATTTTTGGCCTTGGAGCGGAAGCTCTCGGACCAGCGAACCCTCCAATTACTGACTTGTCAATGCCAATATTAGTACAAGTTGTCCCTCCCAAGGTGACACCTTTCGAGCGTCATATAGTCTTACAAGCATCCATGTAAGAAAATGTTGCTACTTCGTCTGGGAGTCCTCATACTCCCGTTTAGTCTACTACCATAGGGGAAATTTTTCCTCCTAACCCACTTTTTCTAGTCCGGACCATAGTGGTCTCGACTCCCCCTACTTCGAGCAGTGCTCTGATGTCGTCATCGCTAACAACCACTGTTATGTTTACACAGAGTGCGACGGGCCCTCCATTTTCATATGGGATGCCCGACTTCGATTCGAACTCATTCCTTACCTACTCCACCCTACAGACCATGGGTGTGGGGGCAGGGAGCTCAAACACTCCCATGCAAGGGTTTATTGGGGGAACTTCAGTCCCCTTCAATGTTATCCCTTACGGTGGGGGTCACATACCTCCTCCTTCCCTCTCGCTCGGTGGTGCTTTCCAGCAACCCATCGAGTCGAATGCTAACTACATCTTGTTTGGAGATGGTAGTTTAGGACCTTCGCCTTACACTACGCTGGTGGGATCCATGTCATTCTCTTTGTTCGACGCATTTGGTAACAACACTTTTTCTTCGATTGTCGTCTCGGCTGGGGGAAACCCCGGTTTTGGGCAACATAATCCTGTGCAGGGTATTATTCCTACATAGGGGGAAAGTACATGAGTTTTCTCCTCACAAGGACTTTGGAATCCTTGGCAAGGATCAGTTCCCTCACAAGAGATGTCAGTCGGGGGCAACCCCTTCCATGGTCAATTGAAACCCGGGTAGGGTTCAATACCTATGCTCGTCGAATCAGCTGGGGGCATCCCCTTCCAAAATCATTGGAACACAATGCAAGGAGAAATCCTCGCCCAACCCATGTCATCCAATTACAGGAATCAACCGATGATATCCCAAGAAACGCAGTTTCCTACGTTGGTCAAGGCCATGGTTTCTACCAGAACCTTGGCCAGCAGTCCAACTTTTCCTGGAAACTTGGTTCCAGTCAAACTCCAGGACCCCTTTTTCTTGTACATAGTTCTCAACCCAAACTACCGGTTTTAGAAATGCTACATCTTCTAGAATTGTCAAGGTTTCTCAATGAACCAATTTGTCATGATCCGCATTGGCCCCCCAAGCCGACTAAGTTTCCCTCGGATATTCCAAAATTTGAAGGCAAGCTTGGCGAAGACCCATGTGATCACGTGACAACCTTCCAATTATGGTGCTCGTCAAACTCACTGCGAGACGACTCCGTACAGTTGTGCCTTTTCAACTTACTCTTATTGGGGGTGCCGCGAAATGGTATATTGAGCTCGATCGCTCGAGGTATTCTTACTTTAACGAATTGGCGATGGTCTTCCTAAACCATTTCCAGCTACTTGTGATATACAATGTCGGCACAGAATTGTTGTCCAACTTTGAGCAGACTAAGGCCGACCATATCTCTGGTCACATCCGAGAATAACACCATCGGAAGAGCTTGATTAAGGTATGGGTCCCACCGGGTTTCTTGTTGGAGTGGTTCATGAAGTCTTTTGTACCAGTTGTATCCAAGGATGTTGCAACTTCAGGAGTGTTTTCAGAGGTGGAGGCGATAATGAGAGCACAACAGCTCAAACTTATTTACTCTCAGTCTGGCTTGCTCCATGAGATCTTTCCAAATGCATCATGGTCCATCCTTGACAAGGCCAAACAAAATTATGGACCCCATGCCAATGGTATTGTGGGATCAACACAAGGAAATTCCACTTATCTGTTGTCAAATCAATTGCAACAATTATTGATACAATAGACGCCAGCCAGCCAGACCTCTTGTTCAGTTGTTCCCCCTACCCAAATGTCAGACGTACACAGTGTGTAGTCGACGAACCCGAAGGCCAACCAACATCCTGAAGGAAAGAAGAAACAACGGAACAAGAAGGGAAAAGGGGAGCAAAATAATAATAACAATGTGGGTGGGGGAAAAACAAAGAAGAGAAAGTTGAAGTATCTGTGTAACCTTTGCACAGAAGACCACCCGACTCACCCGTGCCTTCGAATTGAGAAGGCTCAGAAGCTATTGGCATAGAAACAACCTGTTGTGCTAATGAACCCATTTCCATATGGGAAAAACATAGCTCAAGATTCATCATCCTCGAGCGTGAAAGGGGACAATCATGGACCCCCTGCATCTACTCATAATACCTCAGTCGTGAATGTTTACATGTTGAAAGGTGATGCTCATATAGCGACCAGGGCCTAAGATTACGGAATGTCAGAATCTGTAGAAAAGGGTAAAGAAGCCACAAACCTGCCAGTTCCTCTCTAGATTGAGAAGACAATGGGCGAAACAATGACACACATCCCCAAAGGTGTGTTCAAGAAAGCTTCTCATAATCCGAACACGAGGGATGTCCAGAACTACTCCATTGTGGAAGATTTGGCACAAACCCCTTATGCGATGTCCTCTTTGGAAGTCCTCCAAAGATGCCCTTCGTAGAGAAAAGCCCTGTTATCCGCCTTGGGATCTGCAAATACTTGTAACCCGAGAGGGATCGTTCTTGATCCAACTGACTTGAAACCTCGTCTTCCTTACCAAATTGCATTTTAGATAGTAGTGGCTTACACCACGAAATATTTTACTCGGAATATCTTTCGTACGGTGGTTGACGAGGGTGCCTTGACTTGCGTGATTTCCTTGGCGTGTTGGAAGGCCATTGGCCAACCCGTTTTGTCTCCATCACCTACATTGCTTACGACATTCGACGGTCATTCATTCAGACCACATGGAATCATTCCTTCTTTCCCTGTGTAGTTAGGAGTAAAGATCGTGTGCATCGAAGTTGAAGTGGTCGATGTGCCTCTCGACTACAAGCTTTTATTAGGAAGAAGTTGGACCTATGAAATTCATGCAGTGGTTGCTACAGTCTTTCAGCTCTTGTTGTTTCCACATGAGTGTCGAATTGTGATCATTGACTAGTTATCCTTCTCCCACCCTGACCCTTCATTGGGGGCATCCACGATCCTAATGATTAATAATCCTCAGCCTGACACCATCAACGTAGGGGTCAGTTTGTGTCCATCACTGATGGGTACTTTCAATTACCCGCCTCCTTCTGGCGATGCCAACCTTATATCGGTTACCCCCGACCAGCCTAGGGCTGAAATTTTTCAAATGACCTTGTTTCGAACGAATTACTTTCACAATCTATGGACTCTTCCTTTCCCATCGTCCTCGATGAACGGGAAAGGGAATTCTCGAATGGCCATGCCCTTGTCTGCAGCAAAAGTTGTGTACAACATTGTCCAGCAAGCTTCGGTCGACCTTGATCTGACTCCCACATAAGAGCTAGATCCAATTCTCGAGCCTATTTGGGCTTAAGGTTCTCTTGCCACTACAGATTCTTTAGACCTGGTCTTTCCCTCAGACAAGGCAATTCTTGAGGCATTGACTGGTCTGGACAAACCCTTGGATGATCTCCATCATAGATCATACTTCCTCCTAGAGTTAAGGAGAATAGAGGCAGGTGAATTTGTGTTGACTATGACTGGAGATAGGTCTTGTCCTATTAATCCTCTGGATACACATGCAGTTTACCCTGAGGGTAATATGGAAAGTATCATTGAAACGATCCCCATAGATATCTCCAAAACCCCTGGCGTCGTGGAGAATGTTTTTGTCGAAGAAGATTTCTCCCCTAAAGAGATTCAAATTTATACGGAGTTAGTTAAGGAATTTTGCGACGTTTTTGCCTGGTCTTATGAGGAAATGCCAGTCATAGACCCAAGAATTGTCAAACATGAAATAAAGACTTATCCTAATGCCAAGCAGGTCCGACAGAAGCTTCGTCTGGTGAATCCTCGGAAAGCGGCAACAATTAAGGCTGAAGTAGAGAAAATGCTTAAAGTCAGTTTTATCTACCCCGTACAGTTGACGGAATGGGTGTCAAACCCCATTCTGGTTAACAAGAAACATGTTACGATTCGCGTGTTCATGGACTTCCGTGACTTGAACAAGGCATGTCCGAAAGATAATTTTCCCACCCCATTCATCGATCATATTGTCGATGAATGAATAGGTTGTGAGGTCTTTTCATTCATGGATTGTTTTTCGGGATATAACCAAATTCAGATCAAACCCAAAGACCAACATAAAAAAAAAAATTATTTTTCCTTGGGGCACGTTTTTGTATCGTAATATGCCTTTTGGCCTGAAGAATGTTGGAGCCACTTTTCAGCGGGCCATGTCATTTTCTTTCCATGACCTTAGACATATAGTCGAGGCATACCTTGATGATATAGCATCACGCTCTTGTAAGAGATCAGATCATCCCAGACACCTTCGACTAATCTTCGAACGATGTCACTACTATCGGATTCGCTTGAATCCTAACAAGTGCAATTTCTACGTGACATCGGGTCATCTCTTAGGTTTCATTGTTTCGACAACAGGGATCATGGTCGATCCTCTAAAGGTTGAGGCAATAGTTCAATTTCCTCCCCTGTGCACAATACCCTAGCTTCAGAGCTTACAGGGGAAAGCGAACTTTCTTCGACATTTTGTCGCAAACTCATCAAAATCACTAAAGGGTTTATGAATTTGTTGAAAAAGGGAGTCCCATTTTGTTCGGATGAAGCTACTCAATTCTCTTTTGAATCATTGAAACGTGCCCTTACATCTTCCCCTCTGCTCCTGCCTTCTGACTATAACAGATATTTCTTGTTGTACTTGACCGCTGCAGAGTTTACCATTGGCATGGTCTTGGTTCAAGAGGACGATCTGCTCGAGGAGCATGTTATTTATTACCTGATTCGAGGCCTAGTTGGGTTGGAACTCAACTATTCCCATGTTGAGAAGCTTGTTTTGGCAGCAGTGCATGCTGTCCAGTGGTTTCGTCATTACATTTTTTTTTGCAAGACCACCGTCATTGTTGTTGTGAACCCTTTTCAATATGTGTTGACATGATAGTTCATTGGCAGAAAGATCAGTAGATGGATTGTAATCCTCCAGGAATTTGACTTGGATTTTGTTTCCACGAAATCCAAAAAGTCGTTGGTCTTTGCGGAACTTATTTTGGAACTTCTGGTCAAATCTAGTGATGTCACGCCCGAAGAATCGCCTATCAAAGGGGATCTTTTTCTGATCGCATCTTCGGACTCTTGATATGAAGATATACTATTCTATCTCCAGACTTTGAAGTACCATTCTTCTGCTTCCCCGGACGAGTGTCGACGAATTCGCCATCAGGCACGAAACTATCTCATACTCAATGACACTTTGTATCGTCGAGGTGTAGATTGCATTCTTCGTCAATGTCTTATACACGAGGAAGCATAGCTTGTTCTGAACGAATTCCACACTGGAGCATGTGGTGGTCATTTGTCTGGGTTGGAAACAACCCAAAATATTCTACATGTCGGTTACTTTTGGCCTACGTTAATCAAATATTGCGTTGAGTTAGTTAAGAAGTGCCACCCGTGTCAGATCTTCTCTTGGAAGATGCGAGCACATCCTGCTCCCATGTTTCATGTCATTGTTGTTGGTCATTTCACTAAATGGGGGATTGAATTTAATACATGTCACCCAACTTCAGCCAGGGGGTATCATTACATCATCGTAGAGGTAGACTACTTCACAAAGTGGGTTGAGGCTATGCCAACGTTTAACAATGATGGAGAAACAATGACTCTTTTCATTTTTAACGAGATAGTAGCAAGGTTTGAAATCTCGAAGGAGATTATCACTAACCATGGCAGTCACTTCCAAAACAAAATGATGACTGAGTTAACATCAAAGCTTGGATTGAGGCAAGAACATTCATCACCCTACTACCCACAAGCGAATGGTCAAATTGAAGTTGTGAATAAATCTCTCAAGACTATTCTTCAGCGGACGATCTATTCTGCTAAGTCAAAATGGCATTTGATGTTGTACTCGGTGTTGTGGGCCTACCGAACGTATGTAAAGACTGCCACCAATTTCTCACCTTTTCAACTCGTATACGGGATGGAAGCAGTCTTGCCTATTGAGTGCCAGATCTCGTCTTTAAAGTTGTCAATGGAATTACTGCCAAACACTTCATCACTTGAGGAACATCTATTATATCTTTAGCAGCTCAATGAGAAGCGTCGTGATGCAGCCTTGGCCAATGAGGCTCATAAGCAGTGAGTCAAGTGTCAATATCATCGCTTTGTTTGTCCTCGGATTTTCTTCGAAGGCGATCTGGTCTTGGTCTATGATCAAGACAAAGATCCCCTCGGGGCAAGCAAGTTCAAACCCATTTGGTTCGGACCTTTCATCGTGAAAGAGGTCTTCAAGAAGGGTTCTTACAATTTGGTTGACTTTGAGGGAAATGCCTTGGCAGAGCCTAGAAATGGGCTCTTCCTCAAGAAGTATTATTCATAGGTTGGTCGCATGGGTGACTTCTTAGACATATGTATAGTTCTTATACAATTTTTTGTCTTTTTGTTTTATGGACGTGTATTTATTTATGTCTTCTTTTTTGTTGTGGCTGATGTCAAGTGAATTGGAGGTGCTCTTTGGGTTCACAGATGATGCTAGCTGACACACTCAGAGGCTTGCTTTCGTAGCTTGGGTGATTTTCATACCTGGAGGCTAGTTGTTATCTTCCAGAGTTATTTGTCTAGGTGACGCCACAAACAATGTCCTCAAGTACAACGTAGTGATAGAGTTTCTTTGTGATGCTTTGTCGCATGGCATTTATCACCTATGGGTCTACTTAGATGCTCAACTAGTTGTGTCCCAGTTAAATGGAGTTTACCACGTTTATGATCCTACTTTGCACCGACTTTTGCTTAGGATATGTCTCTTAGAACATTACTTTGATTACATTATGTATATCCATGTCCTAGGATATTTAATCAAATGACAAATACTCTAGCTAATCAATTATTAGATACATAGGTGGGAGTGAACACCTCAAAAATAAGGTTTGGTATACATCGTGGGCCTTTTTCTCTCAAAAAATATACAAAGGTGCCTCGGCACATAACAGTCTAACCGATCTAAGCTTGGGGCCTATTGGCCCTGCCATAGTGAATGATGGTGTTGGCCAAACACCAGAAAAGCTGGACCCAAGTCTGTGGCACCCCCACTACATGAGGTTGCATAGAAGGCAGGAGATCCTCGATCTCGGCCATAGAAACTGTACGAGTGAGCGCGATGAGGTTGTGCTCCACCCGCCTCAAAAATATCTCAGCCTCTCCGGTTGGAGGTCCCCCTGCGGCTGTTGTTCCACCAGTTGCTGCTAGTCCCACCTCTGGTCGAGGACGTCGTCGAGTCCTCGTGAAGTCCACCGGGTGCACTGGTCCCACATCTGTACATAACAAATACAAAAAGTTAGTACTCTGATACATATAAAAATGATATATATAAAAATAATTAAAAATTAAATAAATTTTAAAAACATGTTACCTAGCTCTCCTCGCTCCTCTCCGGGAGGAATGGGCATGTCTGGATCCCTAGAAAAGTTGATTCTAGCATAGGGGTAGTCCTCTATTGCTGGAATTTGTAGTGCCCACCAGTAAAAAAAAAAATCATCAAAGGCCTCTATGGTCCTCCCACCCCCCTATCGTGGTAGCAATGTTTCCCATCTGCATACTGCTAGGAAGGAGGACACATGCCCCCGTACAGTCTCTCTAGGACTCAAAATGGGCACTCTCGAAGAAGAAGAACAAGTAAAGGATAGTGCCAAATCCGAATTTCTTGTTGTTGTGTTATCGACACTCTGTCAACTGCCTCTTCATGCATGTGATCATGTTTGTACTCCAGTCATATATATGTGCCTCCTGGCACTGAGTAGCACAATGCATGTGCGCCCGGGAAGCCTGGTCAAGGGTCGCGGATCTAGTAATCCGCCCAATAAGTAGCAAGATCACTCTCAGAGACAAACTGGTGATCTTTTGAATTGGCACTTGAGAACCTACCTTCTCAGTGTCAGCCTCACAGTACATCCGGATGTAGTCCTCGATGTTAAAAGGCCCAAGGGGAAATGTCTCCAAATTGATTGGTTCCCCTCTCCTCGAGAGGTGAGTCAAGAATTAAATGTCCTCAGTCGTTGGAGTTAACGACTATCCCTATATAATGAATTCCTTTGCATCTAGATTCCAGTAGTCAACCAGGGCATTCAGTAGCCTGGATTGTGCCCTCATAAATGGACACCGGAAGAGTTTCCACAACCCACATTGTTTCAATGCAGCAATGGCAGCAGGGTCCTCATCGACCAGTACATCATTGTCCTCATGTTCCTTCTCCCTCCAATGGACATACATCATGTTCCATGGAAAATAAAAGGGAGTTAGCTCTTGCACTTTAAGTCTTTTTCCAATCTTTTGAGGGTGTACGCGGGTTGTTTTGGTTACAGTCGTGTATGTATGCGGGCATAATTTTTTATGCCTAAGTACATACACGGGTTTTTCTTGGACAACTCGTATACACATAGGGTCGCTCTTTTTAGGAGAGCGTGCCCCCTCAAAAACAAAAATAAATGCATAATAAATGAATTGAAATGAAAGGGGGATACATTTGTACTTACTTGGTCTGAGCGGAAGTTCGTTTCGTCCTCTGAAGCTCTTGGAATCAACTTCTTTAGAAAAGGGGTTTTTTCTCCTTTTGGTCAATTTTCAAAATGCAATGGTGAAAATGAGTTGTCAGCTTCTATTTATAGACTTTTTTGGCCCTTTTTCCACTTTTTTTACCCCATTTGTCATTTTTTATGGCTTGGAAATCATTTAATTCCATTCCTGAGTTTCTTATTGGATGTTATGATACACTTTTCTTTTTGGTTTGGTAACTTTTGGGGGGATGGGTCACTTTAAATGTCCTTTGGTAAAAGTCATTTTTCCAACTTTTTGCATATAAGTTAGGATTTCACCTCCACTTTCGGCATCTCGTTGTCTTTTCCACTTTTCCATAGGATCAATCCCACCGAAGTGTGATACCGAACCTTCATTGTTGCTCTATAAGTGTCGTAGTTAGGTGGTAAATCCTACCTTTACATGGATGCCCTAGGTAGATCCTTGTTGCATTTTGGCGTCCATGCTATCTATAATGACTATAAGCTCAGGAGTCCTATTTAGTCTTGCCATGATTATGAGATTCAACCTCATTTGTCTGATGCACCATCATTCTTGGCCTCACCCTTGGGACTCCCAAAATAAGCACGCTTTGTTTTCTTTCAAGCTTGCTTTGAAATCCTAAAGCAACATCCGACGAGGCTACATTTATGCTTTTCGATATTGTCTGGATTAACTGAGAAAAGTAACCTTCTGAAGTCTTCTTCAAGCCCTTTTCAGACTCTCTAAACATGAAAATATTGTTGAGCAATCTTGTTTCCATTCACACTCGTCAAACTCAAATTTGAAGGCATGTCTCTTCGGCGGTAGTTTACCCCTTTTCGGTCTAGATGGTCAATTTCACGAACAAAGGTATGCTCTAGGAACTTCGGTTCGCTAGAAGAGTATTCTCAGGTATAAGTTTAACCCTCTTTCGGGCCTGAGGGACTAAATTTACAAAAAATGAACATTCTCCTTAGTTTTGGTTTCTCACCTTTTGCGGGCCTTGGAAATTACTTACGAAAAAGGAACCCCCATGGAGTCCATAGTTAATCTCTTTTCAGACTCCCTAAAATTGAAAAGATCGTCGAGTGACCTTGTTCCTTCACACTTGTTAAATTGGTCCAAAAGAACATCTACTGGCATGAGTTTACCCCTTTTTCCAGCCTATAGATTATAGAGGAAAAAGGTACGCCTCAGGATATTCATCTCGCCAGGAGAGTTCTCCTTAGTAAATTTTATATTTTTTCGAGCTAAGGGGACTAAATTCAGAAAAAGGTTGCGAGTCCTTAGTTAATATCTTTTCAGACTCCTTAAAATTGAAAAGATTGTCGAGTGATCTTGCCTTTGTCACACTCGTTAAAATGGTTTTGAATAGACGTCTTTTCAGTGCCAGTTTACTCCTTTTTCGAACTGACTAGACTACCTACGAAAAAGGTACTCCTTAGAGTCTCCTTTTATATTTTTTAGACTCTTTAAACGTGAAAAAACTACCGAGCTTACCTTCTTTGGGCTCGCTAAAAAATTACATTGAAGGGGGTTTCATTGTGTCTTGTTAATCACATTTGCATCTCTACATCTTTGGCCTAATGTTGGATCCGTGTTTCTCTCAACTAAACCTTTGAAGCATTCCTTATACACAAGCCTTGTAGCACTTTTCCTCTGTGACCTGACACCTTGACCCAAGGAGGAATTTTCCTCGAGTGTCCTTTTCCTGCACATGTCTCCTTTCTCTGAGCATTAGTGTGTTCCTTTCACCTGGAACTAGTATGCTTTCTTGTGACACTCATTCTAGCTCTGTAACGTAGCATTCTTTTATTCTTTTCCAAGCTCTTTAAAAAATTGAAAAGGACAAAAAAAATAAAAAAAACCCAAAAAAGAGGGGACGGGAAATATGTATTCTTTTTTGGTAGCACAATGAGTCGCCCTTGGAAAAATCACATCCTTATGTTTGTTCGTCAAGCATTGGGATCTAATATTACCTTAGGAAATTTTCCTTTCTACATAGAGATGTGTTCTCCTCCATTTGGTTACTCTTCCAAAGACATGGAGATTTTGTGTTGCCTCCTGCATCATGAACTTATGTCAATGTCAGGTTTCCTGAGTTTGATCATCTTTCATGCTTTTGTCCAAGAGAAGTTCCACCCAACCTAAGTCGGACTTTTTGTAGTTCGTCTCTTGACCTCATGAGTCGACCATCCCGAAAGTCCAGTCAAGTCCTGATTCAAAATCGACGAAGTTATCTGCCTAATCATCGAGATCCTATTGTCTTTTCCCGATGAGTCGTCGAAGACCTCAGGGTAGTGAATTCATACACTCACATTGTACTCCTACCCAATTTTTTAATATCTTGAATTTGTTACTCGAGCTATGAAGACCTCATCTCCAACCATCGGTGTCACACACCCACTAGAACAAACTAAATTTTTCATCTTTTCTTCGAGGAATAGAATCCATGAATTTCTACGAGGCCTAGAACATGCCATCCCTTCCCTTATCTTCTTCCATGTGATCGTTGGCTATGACTGCAAACCTTACCAGAAAGGTGCTTCCAGCTTTCACGTTTCAGGATTTCTGTGTGCGAGCTCTCCCTAGCTCCCTATCCCTTGAAATGTCGAAACCCAAAATGGGGTTATCGATCTCCTTGGCTCCCCTTTTTCCCTACTCCATGTGACCACCTTCGTGAACACAGGCTAACACCAAAATGGTGCTACCAAAACTCGTCTTTCGGGATTCCTGTTGCAAGGAACCCTTGTTCCTTCAATCCCCGAAACCCAAAATCCCGGTACCATCCGGATCTACGATCCAGATCGTCGACTTGATCAACGGCCTGGATTAAATCTCTGCATTCTACCTTTCAGGATTCTGGCAGGGTCTTCACTCCTAATTCCCCGATGTCCAGAACCCCGATGGCTTTAGATCTTCGCCACGCGTCCTCTACAAATGGATGGTCCAGATCCTTTTGGGACTCCTCCTTTCATGAATCCAGGAGAGTCATCACTCTCATTCTCCTGGTGCCCAATCTCCAATGAGTTAGGTATTTGACACCTGTCACCCCAGATCCCACGGTCTAGAATGATTTGTGATTTCAACGATTGTGACTCCTCGCTCTTTGCCACTCTTCTATGCCTAAGTCCCGAAACCTCGACTGCTTTCAGATCTTCGCCACATGTCCTCCACAGTGGACGATTAGGATTCAACCGGCTTCCAACTCATCGGGGATTTGAGACCCAAGGAAGAACCTTGTTCTCCCAACTCGCGATCCCCGATCCCGCAAAAGGAACCAACGGTTCAGATCTAAGTTAGATCGATGACCCTGGTTCCATCACTACTTGCAAATACTAAGGGGGGTCCAAGCGTTAACATCTACGCTTCTCCTCTAGATCCATGGGTCCTAACGAGCCTGGGCTACTTTTGAAACGGATCTCGTTTGTTCTTCTAGCAAATGAGAGGGTCTACCTTGGTTTATTGGATTCGCTATTCCCTTATGAACTTTGGTGACAAGATTTAAATTCTCGGAACTTCGATTTCCCGCGATTCCAAACTTTCGAGAGTTAACTTCTTTTGGCACGGGGTTTCCAGACCCAGATCACATGATCCTTCAAAGGGTTATTTTGGGTAATTATCCTTAGGCTTGGTGACCTAACTGAAATGCCTTCCTAATTCATTGAGCTATGAACTTTGTGATAGGGGTAAAGTAAACTCGTGGGTTTACTATAACGGTGGTATTTTCAAGGAACTCACTCTGACTCTGGAATGTGAGGAATTCGTGGGTTTACTATAACAATTATGGTCATATAATTATCAACATGCATTCATTGTTTCCAATCAAAACACAAGGCAAACATGAGCATGCATTCAGTATATTCAATTCAAATACAAGACATAAACACTTATCAGAAACACCAGACGTGACGCGACTATTGAGAGGGGTGCTCATTTCCACCCAACCGTAGGCTCAGTGACTCCAAACGGATTTACCACTAGCCACCCCCGAGCTAGACCACGACGCTCTGAGATTAAATCTCTTTCTTCCAACTCAATGGAAGTCAAGGACGAAGGTTACTCTCCTTCTCCTATGTTCATAACTCCCTGTGTTTCCAGAGTTTCTCCTCCGCGATCCCTATTGCACGCACTCTCTCTTCCTCTCTCTGTGTTTTACCACACTTCCTTTCTTTCCTTTTCTCTGCAAGATTGCATGTGGTGAGAATTCCCCCGTCTGTGGTCAGGTATGAGAGCTTCTATGAATGGGTGGCTCGCCCCAATCCCCTCATTAACTCTTGAGGAGCCTCCCCACCTACCTTCCTAATGGGAAATTCATTCCAGGGTCAGAGAGTTGTTTTGGTTTTTGAGCAAGTAAAAACTAGTATGGTATTGGTTTGGTGGAAGTTAACGCAACCATTCCAGGTCCCTTCCACCACCTTTCATTAGCCATCGTGGTCTCTTTTAGCACATCCCCCTCCCAGCAGTCATGCAACACATATTCATAACATAATTTATATCCATCGACCTTTTATACAAAGGTCCATCAAATCAAACATTCACATCTTTGAGTTTGCCATAGTTCTTGGCCAATATAGTTATTTTTACAGACTGGGGGAAATAGGGTGTTACAATTTCCTCCCGCTTAAAGGAACATCATCCTCGATGTTCTATATATCAATATGATGTGTATGTACAGAGGTAAACAAAATCAGATATGCATGTTTCATGACATCTTCCATTTCCCACGTAGCCTCATCTGGGCCAAAATGTTTCCACTGCACCTTGACCTGTGCAATGGTTCGGTTCCTGAGTGGGGTTTCCTTTCTGTCCAGTATGCATTGAGGTTCTGGCGGGAATTCTCCCTCTGGTTCCACCTGGATCACATACCAGTCAATTATATGATTAGAATCGTGTACATATTTCTTCAATAATGAAACATGGAAAACATTATGTGTTTTTACTGTGGGAGAAAGTGCTAGCCTATAGGCTACAGGTCCCACTCTATCTAGAACCTCAAAGGGTCCACAATACCGAGCTGCCAAATTGGCACAAGATCCCATCCTCAGGGAACTCTTCCTGGGCCTAACTCTAAGATATACGTGGTCTCCCGTCTGGAATTCTCTTGGAGTTCTCTTTCTGTCGACGTAACTTTTCTGTCGGTTCCAAGCAACCTTCATATTTTTCTTTATCTAAATTACTTGTTGTTCCATTTCTTTCAACATGTCGGGTCCAATAGTAATCTTGTTTACGGGATTACTCCAACTGACTAGAGTTTTGCATGGCCTACCATAGAGGACTTTGAAAGGACTCATCTTCAGGGATTCTTGGTAGTCGTTGTTGTAGGAAAATTCCATCAGTGGCAGGTAATCTTCCCACTTTTTAGGTTGATGCATTACATTCATCCTTAGTATGTATTCTAATATTTGGTTCACCCTTTCTGTCTGTCCATCGGTTTGAGGGTGATAGGTTGTGCATCAGAAACAATTTACTGTTACACAAACAACTTTTTGCGCATCTTGATGTTTTTTGTTACACGACACCCATGCTGATACACCATGCTACGATACTCATATTTCAGCATTTTGCCAAATTTCATAATGAGACACTATCCTATTTCTCCTTCAAAGCCAATTGGTCATCCCCGATGTTGAAGCCATCTTCCACTACCTTAACTTTCATGACTTCACACATGCCTATCTTTCTGAGTCGCATACATCTCTTTAGCTTTTTCCAGATCAGTTTTACTTATCAATAAAACTATCCAACTCCCTTTCCCTGGCTAAATTGCCTTGCCATAAGCACTGTTACTACTGAGATCTTTTCATTTATAGTCCTACCACTCTTTTTATCCACACTCGTATTGAATGATGTGGGATTCCTTAAGGCCCACATTTCAACAAGTCTTGCCCCATCGACCTTAACACCTTATCTGGGATATAGACTAGAGTCCATTTTTTAGTACCTGGAGGCTTGCATGCCTTAATGGAAAGTTCTCTCGCTGACAATCCTAGGAATACATCAATGTCCCTTGATTGTCAGATCTTTCAAGTGGCTCGACATCAACTCATTCATTCTCCCTTCGCCAGATGTACTCGGGTACCTTAGCACTCATTGACATCAATGGTGAGTTGCCTCGCATTGGTTAATGACATTAATCATTGGTCGGTAATCCAATGACTTATTTTCATGCTCGACATCGACACATTCATTCGCATGCTTAGAATTGTACCATCAGGTTTCGCAACGGGTGAAGACTATACACTTTTCATGACTCTATCAGCAGTTATAGCAGCATGACTACCGCTATCTGAGAGTACTACAGTTCCACTTTCACACTCTCTCTTTTCCATGGTGCATTCAGCAGCAGTTTCGCTTCCTCCACTTCACATTCTCTAATTCAGCAGACATCAGTCGCTCCTCCAGCAATAGTCACTTTCCACATGATCATGCAGTAGTGACATCTTCCATGATCTAGCAGTCGCATCAGCCATATTCCTATTGCATAGTTCATCACCATTTTGGGTAAGTGGAGGTATGTTATTTTCTAAACTTTAATCATGTAATTCCTTAAACTGCTAGCAATGAATAATTTGGAAAATTCCCTCATCCAGTTCCCTTTCCTTTTCACTTCTATGATCCATGCATGGTTGCATAAGGACATGCAACAAGTTAAGTTGGGGGGGAGAGGGACATTATTCACTATCATCACTCCACTTTTCCACTACCATCATTCCATTTTTCGTCTCATTTACCATTTATGAACATTTCTTTTCCAACATTTCTTTTCCAACGATACTTTGTTGCACTTTACTTCATAGGCACTGATATACAAAACAAAAGAAAGGGCTTTCTTATATTCAGTGATGTTTTCCTTATACACATTGATAGCATACATTTTCCAGTAAAAATATGGGCAAATTATTATCATAACAACAAGAAAACAAGTAACAAAATGAATGTTGCTAACACAAGAACCAACATTCTTTATATTCATGGTTGTCACACAAGAACCAACCATAAGAAAATGTCAATTGTTACTGGAAACTAAAAATATGTGCAAATTATTATCATAACAACAAGAGAACAAATAATGAAATGAATGTTGTTAACACAAGAACCAACATTATTTATATTCATGGTTGTCACACAAAGACCAACCATAAGAAAATGTCAGTTGTTACTCATGTAAATCCCATCCTGGAAAACATTCATTATCATCACTCAAAGCCAACATTCAGATGCCAAAATTTCTTGAAAAGATCCATGCATGGTTGCATGAGGACATGCAACAAGTTAAGTTGGGGGGTGTGTTGGGGATCAGAAATGTCCTATTCTCATCCACCTTTCCCTTCATCATTCTTCATATTTCATTGCCCCATTAACCTTTCATGATATCATTTCCATAAATATACTTGGGTTTCACGTTATTGTTCTCCACTTTATTCATTTTAGTATTTAAAAGGAATTTGTGATTAAACGTTAGAAAATAAACATGTTTTCATATATATCTCAAATATGTGTGAGCTTTGTAATGTGTAGGAATATATGAAGGATTGATTCAAAGGACTTCTCGAATACTTCCTCCACCATTTCAATATTTGAGGAGATAATTCAATCCCATTCCAAGGAGAAGATCATGGAGATTTGGTTGGAATATCT
>ML781963.1:372992-408855 GCA_009831015.1 Picea engelmannii | reverse complement strand
GGGTATGGACATGTAGGGTAGTGTAAATTTCAATCCATGCAAGTGTAGTAGTTTAAATTTCCTTTTCATGCAAGTGTGATTAGACATGCTCCTAACTCTGAGGTGACATATGGGTAAGGACATGTAGCATAGTGTAAATTTCAATTCATGCAAGTGTGGTAGTTTAAATTTATTTTTCAGGCAAGGTAGTGTAAATTTCAATTTCCGCAAGATTAGTTTAAATTTTTGCAAGTGTGATCTACATGTGTTGGTTCTAGGGGTCTTAGTAGCTACTTGAATGGAGACTGTCCATGTTCTCCCTAACCAACTATCAAGAACATTTTAATTTCCACAACTGTGAAGAGTAATTTTTTTATGTTTTAGCAAGTTTGTTTCTTTTTAAGTTTTTCATTTTGATTTGGGTGCTGTAAGAATCCTTTTTTTTAACATGATTTAACAATGAATGTCAGCTTAGAACTACTCACTCGGATGCTGGCAGGCGTTGGGATCTCCTCTTCCTTGGAAGGGGATATCTTGACAAGGATCAAAGATTCAAATACTCCTCCAGAAACAATTGAAGATTCAACATCTGAAGAATCCTGCATATCCGATGACGAACAATCATTCAAACAGGAGATCGAGGAAGATGAAGAGGAGTTATAGCATGATCTGAGCGAGGAACAACACACCTATGAAAGCATGATCGAATGATGGTTTCAAGCGAGTACTAGGTTAGATACATTTAGTTTTTCTTCTTATTTTCTTAATTCACAATTTCAACAACTAATTTCGCACACTCATACATATTCTCGACTGTCAATTGTGAAATTGAAAGATAACATATTTTTATTACTGTTGCGTGCATGGCTACATTGGCTCTTTGATTATATGTAACTAATGTCTCATTTCTAATTAGTGTAGTGTAGGTAGGGTTTTTTTTCGAGTTTTTTTTTATCTTTGCTAGAATAAGTATGCTCTCCTCCGTGCTTTGTGCGATCGTGAGGATTAGAAAATAGGGATGATTTAGATAAATTTCAGGAATAAATAAATTAATGGTTTGCAATATGCGTAATCGATTTTATGGTTAATTTGCAAATCATTTTTGCTCCATTTGCTAAAAAAAAAAAAACATTTTTGTAAGTTGAAGTTTTGAGTGTTTCTATGAAAAAACAGTGGATTTCTATGAAAAAACAGTGGATGCAATTGTCCTTACATGTTGAAACAATGACTCTGAGCTGAAACAGATGGTTGAAACTGTGTGTCTCGCTTATTGAATTGCATTTTCTCACCTTCATAAACCTGCAAATCACACCCTGAACTCGGACCTGCAACTATAACACAACCAAACATTAGAACTGGTCTGCGAATCCATGCGAATGATCTTTTGCACTATTACAAACTGAAACTGTAAATCCCATGTTGAAACAGTGATCTCGATGCATCTTCTCATTTTTTAAACTTTTGATCTCATTTATTTATGGTTTTAATTGTTGCCATCTCTTCACCTTCCACGCCACACTTGCAACAACCATGCTCTAGCACCTAGTCTCCGAATTATGTGGCAATTATGTGTAGAACAGTCGATTAGTTCTTTGATTTTCTTATGGATCTTGATCCTGACCACCGAATCAGATTTGATTGCAAAGCAAGAAAATAAATCCTTATCCTTGCGTATCTCTTATGATTAAGTTCAATCTCGATTGAGTGGTTGAAACAACACTATTTTGTCGATTGATTGCTATCATCATCATCCTTGGAATGAGTTATCCTGGTATGTTTGTTGTAACTCCTCAAACGCAGATCTCGGTAATGATTTGCAGCGAATCTTGCAAAATCCATTTTGCTGCCCTCCGTGCTCCCATTGCTAGTATTAGGGAGACACATCTTTCTCTTTCTGCCAATATGCCACATCCTCATCCAGCTCATTTGCATATCCGTGTAGATCCCAGTGCATATCCGTGTAGATCTGTGCATATCCGCGTTAACTGGCAGAAGGTTATTGCACGCTCAATGAAAACAGATGAGTTGCGCCAAACATGTGTCATGCATGCAGACAAGGTCGCACACATGTTTGTATTCTATGGTGGAGAAGGGGCGTTGCAGACAAAAGAAAGCAAAGGACTGTATTGCACAACCGTGCACACGGTCCAGCTGCGTTTATTGTTCCAAAACAGCTCTGCTTTCCTATTTTACACAGAGCCTCGGCTTCAGATCTCTTGATTTGGCTAAATATTTAATGATCAGAGACTTCTGTTGATTTGCTTGCAATAGATCTTCAAAGCAGTTATTTTTTAAGGCTATCCTTCAGATTTCATCCTATAGAAGGATTCTTGGAGATTTCTATTGACATTTTGGAGCTCTGTGCTTTAAAGGAAGGCATTGTTGTGTGCATTTCTCTTTAATATGTGGGCCAAAGCAATGTTGCATTTATAGTTGTCGATATATGTTGCAGCAATATCTGGCTTCTTGAGGATTGCAGCGGGATAAGGATAAATCTGGCTTCATTTGTGGCGGATCAAGTGTTTGCCAGACGGTGAGCTGGCAAATGCCTAGTTGAAAACATTTAAACATTTTGATGCTGGGGTCGTTGCAGATTGGCATTTTCCATCGCTTGTTTTGTGGAGGTTTTGTCATTTTGTGGCTTTAATGCTGAGAGAATCGTAGAGGATTTCAAGATTTTGCAAAGGTGGATTAATTGAAGAGATTCACGTTGGCTAAGCTGAGGGAACTAGTGCTTCTTGCATCCCTGCTGCTCCGTTCAAAATATTTCAGCTACAAGCAACGGACATTGAAGTGTCGGGAGGTTAATAGAGAAACAATGGTGTGGTTCATAAGAATGTGGGGGTTTTCGTTTGTTGTGATTTTTATTGTCATTGCTTTCCCTTCGTAGCAGTCATGGTCTCTGGCGGAGGCGATTAGGTTGTCACCGTTCAATTTCCACAGGAACGGAGAGGGCTTTGTGGAGTTAACGACGGTTTCGAATCTATGGACATTCGACAATTTGTTTTCGTTTAAAGAGGCACCGACATTTTGAAATGGGAAAGAATGTGCCTTATCTGGCCTCAATGGAATGGTTTGTGACCCTGCGTATGTGCATATAGCAATTACTCTTGATGCCGAGTACTTGTGAGGTTCGATCGCTGCCGTGATCTTCGTTCTTCAACACGCTTCTTGTCCAGAAAACGTCTTCTTTCATTTCCCGGTGTCCGGAATGGAGACGAAACTACATAATCTAGTGAGATCCATGTTTCCTTACCCCCAAGTCGTCCCATTAAAATTATGAAGGATAACAATTTGGTGTAATTGGTGATTTCCATTGCGAACTCGTAAGGTATACCAGCGTGATTTACGCATAGTGATTCACCTTTCGATCACACTCGCTTGATTATGTAGAGGCTTCGTGTATACCATGATAAGAGCCAACCTGTTGAGGAGTTCTATCGTAGCAGAGGAAAACTACTTAAATTTCAATTTGCTGGGGGAATTCCTGAGTCATGGCCAAAATGATTAACTGCCTTGAATATTGAGGAAAGTGCCCGTAAACATAGATTATCTGCTTGAACTTCATTAGTAAATCCTTCCATGAATAATTATGGTTCTTGCGGGTGCAACATTCTGAAGTGATACATAATTGATTTTATCAATTAAAATTATCATTTTCATTTTATTTTTGCTTAGATGGTTGTTTGCCGCACATTTACTACAGGGTATGAGCATGTTTCAGATATTGGAATCTTCTCCCACAGGAATTTAACCCACGCATCTATTTGTGGCCCCGTGATTTAAAGTATTGGCCTGCACACAGGATGATAATGAGAGGCAAATCACAATTAATGCGGTCTTGATCCAGATCTACCTAGGCAATTGAGAGGCAAATTGAAAATCGCTTTTGTTTCCAGCACCTGCACAACTCCACCTTATTAGATCGACTAGACAAAGATGATTTGGAGAAGCTGAGGGAGCGAAGATTGCAACAGATGAAGAAGATGGCCATGAAAAAGCAACTATTATCGTGGTGCGCATGGTATCATTGAGGTTTATGATGTTACTGATCAAGAGAGTTTCAATAATGTGAAGCAATGGTTGAACTAGATCGATCGCTACGCATGATTCGAAAGCAAAAAAATACGACATTCAAGTGAGAATGTCAACAAGTTGCTTGTTGGAAACAAATGTGATTTGACTGCAGTTGATTATGATACATCCAAGGCATTTGCGGATGAGATTGGCATTCCATTTTTGGAGACAAGTGCAAAGAATGCAACTAATGCGGAGCAGGATTTCATGATGATGGTTGCCTAGATCAAGAACAGGATGGAAGGTCAGCCTGCCATGAATAGCAGCAGACCTGTTATTGTACAAATGAAAGGGCAGCCTGTTGTTTATAAATGTGACTCTTTCTCAAAAGACAATTCCTAGAATAATTTTTACCGCAATTGGTTTTGAAGAAGTGCAAGATAACTGTATGTATTTTGGATCTTAGGGGCAACATCTTGCTTTTATTCATGATACTTTGTATAGCAATGTATTACTGTACTTGTGCCTAGTTTCTAAAATCATATATAGTTTTTTTTTTTCTTTAGGGTTTGGTAAACAAACAAAACTTTAAAATAATAATAATAATAATAAACGAATAATACTTAAAGAACAAAACACAAACAATAAAACTTAACAAAAATTTAAAAACTAAAAAACACTACAAATCCATATATAAAATAGAACACAATTAGCGAATAAAATATAAACAAACAAAAACAAAAATGAAATTTGCAAATGGACATCTCATTCCTGAAACCGATTTCCAAAAACATGTTTTTACGCTTAACGTTAATTTGTTTTCTTAAGTCACATTGGTGGCAATCAATGATAAAGAGAATAAATGTGGACAACGGGTATAATTGCATTTATTTTCCATCTCAATTAGATCGCATTTGTACTTATCTCTTTCGTTTTATGTTTTGTGATTCCCTCATGAAGCTTTGTTTGCAGGATTAGTACTAAAGACTGATTGCAGGAACATGACGCTCATTTTCCATGCCATAGTGATCTTCAAGAATCACAACATTTTCCAGAAAAACATGTTTGCTAGACAGCTTGAAGGAGTTGTTACTCATCAGAAACAATTTGTTGTTACACAAACAACTTTTTGCGCATCTTGATGTTTGTTGTTACACAACACCCATGCTGATACACCATGCTACGATACTCATATTTCATCATTTTGCCAAATTTCATGATGAGACACTATTTCTCCTTCAAAGCCGATTGGTCATCCCCGATGTTGAAGCCATCTTCCACTGCCTTAACTTTCATGACTTCACACATGCCTATCTTTCTGAGTCGCATACATCTCTTTAGCTTTTTCCAGATCAGTTTTACTTATCAATAAAACTATCCAACTCCCTTTCCCTGACTAAATTGCCTTGCCATAAGCATTGTTACTACTGAGATATTTCCATTTATAGTCCTACCACTCTTTTTATCCGCACTCGTATTGAATGACGTGGGATGCCTTAAGGCCCACCTTTCAACAAGTCTTGCCCCATCGACCTCAACACCTTTTCTGGGATATAGACTAGAGTCCATTTTTTAGTACCTGGAGGCTTGCATGTCTTAATGGAAAGTTCTCTCGCTGACAGTCCTGGGAATACATCAATGTCCCTTGATCATCAGATCTTGCAAGTGGCTCGACATCAACTCATTCATTCACCCTTCGCCAGATGTACTCGGGTACCTTGGCACTCATTGACATCAATGGTGAATTGCCTCACATTGGTTAACGACATTCATCATTGGTCGGTAATCCAATGACTTCTTTTCATGCTCGACATCGACACATTCATTCGCATGCTTAGAATTGTACCATCAGGTTTTTCAACGGGTGAAGACTATACACTTTTCATGACTCTATCAGTAGTTGAGGCAGCATGACTACCGCTATCTGAGAGTACTACAGTTCCAGTTTCACACTCTCTCTTTTCCATGGTGCATTCAGCAGCAGTTTCACTTCCTCCACTTCACATTCTCTGATTCAGCAGATAGCAGTCGCCGCTCCAGCAACAATCACTTTCCACATGATCCTGCAACAGTGACATATTCCATGATCTAGCAAACGCATCATCCATATTCCTATTGCATATTTCATCACCATTTTGGGTAAGTGGAGGTATTTTATTTTTTTAACTTTAATCATGTAATTCCTCAAACTGCTAGCAATGAATAATTTGGAAAATTCCCTCATCCAGTTCCCTTTCCTTTTCACTTCTATGATCCATGCATGGTTGCATGAGGACATGCAACAAGTTAAGTTGGGGGGTAGAGGGACATTATTCACTATCATCACTCCACTTTTCCACTACCATCATTCCATTTTTCGTCTCATTTACCATTTATGAACATTTCTTTTCCAACGATACTTTGTTGCACTTTACTTCATAGGCACTGATATACAAAACAAAAGAAAGGGATTTCTTATACTCAGTGATGTTTTCCTTATACATATTGATAGCATGCATTTTCCAGTAAAAATATGGGCAAATTATTATCATAACAGCAAGAAAACAAGTAACGAAATGAATGTTGTTAACATAAGAACCAACATTCTTTATATTCATGGTTGTCACACAAGAACCAACCATAAGAAAATGTCAGTTGTTACTGGAAACTAAAAATATGGGCAAATTATTATCATAACAACAAGAGAACAAGTAACGAAATGAATGTTGTTAACACAAGAACCAACATTCTTTATATTCATGGTTGTCACACAAAGACCAACCATAAGAAAATGCCAGTTGTTACTCATGTAAATCCCATCCTAGAAAACATTCATTATCATCACTCAAAGCCAACATTCAGATGCCAAAATTTCTTGAAAAGATCCATGCATGGTTGCATGAGGACATGCAACAAGTTAAGTTGGGGGATATGTTGGGGCTCAGAAATGTCCTATTCTCAGCCACCTTTCCCTTCATCATTCTTCACATTCCATCACCCCATTAACCTTTCATAATATCATTTCCATAAATATACTTGGGTTTCACCTTATTGTTCTCCACTTTATTCATTTTAGTATTTAAAAGGAATTTGTGATTAAATGTTAGAAAATCAACATGTTTTCATATATATCTCAAATATGTGTGAGCTTTGTAATGTGTAGGAATATATGAAGGATTAATTCAAAGGACTTCTCCAATACTTCCTCCGCCATTTCAATATTTGAGGAGATAATTCAATCCCATTCCAAGGAGAAGATCATGTTGATTTGGTTGGAATATCTTATCTAAGATATATGAGAGATATGTGTGAGGATTTAAAGGGATTATATTTTGTAATAATGGAAAATAGGTTGAGAGAATAGTGGATCTGTAATAATGAGATGGTTATCTTATCTTCAAGGCTCTCATGTATAAAAGAGAGTGTTCTCTCTTCATGAGAATTCATTTAGTATGTAATTAGAATTAGAGTAGTCATTAGGATTCAAAAGAGAAAGGGATTCTTAGCTTTGATTCATATTCTTTCATTGTTATGCTTTCATGATTGTCATTTGATTATTGTTATGTAATTCAAGATAGATTTATTGTGTGAGCTCACATATGTTATTTGTCGTTAACTCTTCACATGTTGTATTGATTTTCCTTTATGCAATTTCCTGCTTTCCTAGATTAATGGTTCCTGCTTTCCTAGATTAGTTTCATTTCAGCAATTTAGATTAGATTACTTCTACTTCAGTCCTGCATATATAGTGTGTGTGCTTCGTAAGCCTACGAACCTCAGATTGACAAATTAAATGGTTGGGAAAATACTACAACGGAATTAAACGACAATATTTCTGCCTAACAGTCTTCACCCTTAATTCGGACTTGATGGTATCTAGATCTCAAGTCAATCTTGGAGAAGATGGAAGAACCTCCCAATTGATCGAACAAGTCATCAATCCAGGGTAAGGGGTACTTGTTCTTTATGGTTACCTTATTGAGTTGTCTATAATCTATGCATAGTCGAAGGGTATCGTCTTTCTTTTTCACAAACAAGACTAGTGCTCCCCATGGAGACATGTTGGGCTGGATATAGCCTTTGTCCATCATTTCTTTTAGTTGTAATTTAATCTCAACTAGCTCGTGTTTTCTCATCCTGTAGGGTTTCCTAGACATTGGCACCGCTCCTGGTGCAAGTTCTATCAAGAAGTCAATGTCCCTTCTCGGAGGTAGACATGGTACCTTTTCCGGAAATACATCTCTATATTCTCTTAGTATGGAGTGGTCTTCGAGGGTTGGTTTGTCATCCTCAACTAATTTCAACACCTGTATCGCATATAGTGGACATCCCTTTCTGCAATACTTTCTCATTTGAAAGGATGATATTCGTCTTAACGAGACAGGTTTTTGGATCCCTTGAAGGGTTATCCTTCTCCCTTCTTCACTTACACATTCTAAGGTTTTATGGTAATAGTCCAATCCATCTTTATATGTGGCTAGCCAATCCATACCAATCAACAGGTCATACGATCCTAGGGGTAGTATGTTAAGGGTTGCTTGGGTGGAGAATTCACCCATAGTGAATTGGCAAGCTGGTATGACCTCCGCTACCTTTCTCTTGGTGCCAGTGGTTAACTGTACCAACCATGGTTTGGCATGTTTATGTGGCTGCAATTTACACTTATCAACAACCTGAGGGGCTATATAACTCAAGTTTGAACCCGGGTCAATTAGAATAGACACTAGGTGGTTGGTGATCATACCTTCCATCTCCACCACTGAAGCTTGGTGGTTAGCTTGTTTATTATCCATGGCTGCATAAATCCGTGGCATACTCCCAGCCACGTCATTGACAGTGGTAGCCTCTTGGACGTTGTAAATTCTTTGATTGTTCTGTTGTTGGTGCAGGCAGTCCCTCAGTAGATTTTCTTCTCCACAACTCCAACATTTCAAGGGTTCTTTATTTGGGTTATCAATCTTTCATGGGGTTGATCCAAAAGGTTTATTTCCGCTCTGGGAGAGGAAATTATATTGGTGTACACTTCGGGTTGGGAAGCTCATCCTTGAATCATTTTTGTAGTTTTTAAACCTTGGGGATTTAAACCCCTTTTTCTGGAATCCCGAACTATTCTTTTGTTTCTAGCCTTCGCGAGGATCTGTCCGAAGCCCAAACTGTTCATAAAAACATCTTGCCTTTCGGATAGTGTCTTCTAGGATCTTTGGCTCGTCGAACTCAAGCTGGTTGTGATAGTCCTTGGGTAGCCCACTGATGAATCGTTGCACCTTTTCCTTTTTGCTTTTATGTAGGGTACGTACCTCAGCAACTCGAGGAATCTGCTAACATGTTCCTCTATGGTGAGTTTCCCCAGCTTGAGTTCATAGAATTCTTTAGTCTTTTCGTCGATACTTCTTCCTGAAGTATTTCTCAAACCGTTCCCAAGATAGGTCATCTTCGTAAATCCATTTTACATTCTTAAGGTCTTCCCACCGAATGGAAGCCTTTCCATTCAAGTTGAAAGTGGCTACTCGGGACTTCAAGTTTTCTGAGAAATCATGGACTTTGAAATACTTCTTTAGTACAAGCAGCCAAGCCTCTGCTTCCTCTCCCTTCTTTATTTCACCGTCGAAAGAGGGTGGTTTGGCCTTCTTGAATTCTTCGAGATTATGACTTTTGGAATGCTTTTGCTTCTTCCTTTTTCTTCGGGAATATGAACTAGCTCTGTTACTAGAAGATCCCTCCGAGTCGCCAGTTTCCTTTCCAGAGGAATCATCCGATGCTTGTCCCTTATCTCTGGGGTGGACCTTTCTCGAGGTTCTCTTCCCAGTGTGGCCACCTAAAATACCACATTTTTGTATCTTAGGTGGACTTCGACTCCTCTTTGTTTGTTGTTGGTCCGCGTGACTGGTGCCAGGGCCATCTTGTAATTGTCTTTGTATGTCGGATAAACTCTGCAGCAAGACTACATTAATTTCCATTTATTTCTCTTGCTCTTTTATCAACCTCTCGTTGTCGGCCTTGCAGCTTTGTAGTTCGACCATGAGGCTCCTCACAGTCTCAGCTAGATCTGGAGGGGTCTCTACAACCCTCCTTTCATCGGACTCTTTGTCTCTATTATGGGAGCCATCCCCCACTTCGTGGCGTGTCACCATCCTATATGTTTGTAGTTTTCCATGGTTGGTCGTTCGCTTTCGTGCAGATAAAACACTTGTTGTTAGCCAATCATCATATTCATTCAGAACCAACACATAAATTCACATTTCTCAAATGCATACACACAATAGAAATTTCATTCTTTCCTTTAATAACATTCTTAACTTCGACTTTTAGTAAGAGGGGGTTAAGATAGAGGGTTACTCTTTTTAAGAGTACTTCAAATGGAGTTTTTCTACGCGACTCGTTCATGAGCCCAAGCAGGCCAAGTGTTGTAACCATGCTCTGATACCAATTTGTCAAACACCCACTACGACAAACTAAATTTTTCGTCTTTTCTTCAAGGGACAGAATCCCCGAATTTCTACGGGGCCTAGCACATGCCATCCCTTCCCTTATCTTCTTCCGTGTGATCGTTGGCTATGACCGCAGACCTTACTAGAAAGGTGCTTCTGGCTTTCGCGTTTCAGGATTTATGTGTGCGAGCTCTCCCCAGCTCCCTGTCCCTTGAAATGTCGAAACCCGAAATGGGGTTAATGAGCTCCTTGGCTCCTCTTTTTCCCTACTCCATGCGACCACCTCCGTGAAAATGCTCTAACACCAAAATGGTGCTACCGGAACTCGACTTTCGAGATTCTTGTTGCAAGGAACCCTTGTTCCTTCAATCCCCTTCAATCCCCGAAACCCAAAATCCTAGTACCATTCGGATCTACGATCCATATCGTCGACTTGATCAACGGCCCGGATTAAATCCCTACATTCTACCTTTTGGGATTCTGGCGAGGTCTTCACTCCTAATTCCCCGATGTCCAGAACCCCGGCTGCTTTAGATCTTCGCCACGCGTCCTCTACAAATGGACGGTCCAGATCCTTTCGGGACTCCTCCTTTCACGAATCTGGGAGAGTCGTCACTCTCATTCTCCCGGTGCCCAATCTTCGATGGGTTAGGTCTTTGACACCTGTCACCCTAGATCCCACAGTCCAGAATGACTCGTGATTTCGGCGATTGCGAATCCTCGGTCTTCTCCACTCTTCTATTCCTAAGTCTCAAAACCCCGACTGCTTTCGGATCTTCGCCACGTGTCCTCCACAGTGGACGGTTAGGATTTAGTCGGCTTCCAACTCATCAGGGATTTGAGACCCAAGGTAGAACCTTGTTCTCCCAACTCGCGATCCCCGATCGCGTGAAAGGAACCAACAGTTCATATCTAACTTAGATCGACGACCCTGGTTCCATCACTACTTGCAAATACTAAGGGGGGTTGAGGCGTTAACATCTACTCTTCTCCTTTAGATCCATGGGTCCTGATGGGCCTGGTATACTCCCGAAACGGATCTCATCTGTTCGTCTAGCAAACGAGAGGGTCCACCCTGGTTTATTGGATTCACTATTCCCTTCTGAACTTTGGTGACGAGATTTAAATTCTCAGAACTTCAATTTCCCGTGACTCCAAACTTTTGAGAGTTAACTTATTTTGGCACAGGGTTTCCAGACCCAGATCACATGATCCTTTAGAGGGTTCTTTTGGGTAATTATCCCTAGGCTTGGTGACCTAACTAAAATTCCTTTCTAATTCATCGAGCTATGAACTCTGTGATAGGGGTAAAGTAAACTCGTGGGTTTACTATAACGGTGGTCTTTTCAAGGAACTCACTCCGACTCTGGAATGTGAGGAACTCATGGGTTTACTATAACGATTATGGTCATATAAGTATAAGCATGCATCCATTGTTTCCAATCAAAACACAAGGCAAACACTTCTATACAGAAACCATTTATGGGCGTATAAACATGGGCATGCATTCAGTATATTCAATTCAAATACAAGACATAAACACTTATCAGAAACACCAAACGTGGCGCAACTGCTGAGAGGGGTGCTCATTTCCACCCAACCGTAGGCTCAGTGACTCCAAATGGATTTACCACTAGCCACCCCCGAGCTAGACCAGGACGCTCTAAGAGTAAATCTCTTTCTTCCAACTCAATGGAAGTCAAGGACGAAGGTTACTCTCCTTCTCATATGTTCAGAACTCCTTGTGTTTCCAAAGTTTCTCCTCCGCGATCCCTGTCGCACGTGCTCTCTCTTCCTCTCTCTGTGTTTTACCACACTTCCTTTCTTTCCTTTTCTCTGCAAGATTTCATGTGGCGTGAATTCCCCAGTCTGTGGTCAGGTCTGAGAGCTTCTACGGATGGGTGGCTCGCCCCCATCCCCTCATTAACTCTTGAGGAGCCTCCCCACCTACCTTCCTGACGAGATATTCATTCTAGGGTCAGAGAGTTGCTTTGGTTTTTGAGCAAGTAAAAACCAGTATGGTATTGGTTAGGTGGAATTTAATGCAACCATTCCAGGTCCCTTCCACCACCTTTCATTAGTCATCGTGGTCTCTTTTAGCACATCCCCCTCCCAGCAGTCATGCAACACATATTCATAACATAATTTACATCCATCGACCTTTTATACAAAGGTCCATCAAATCAAACATTCACATCTTTGAGTTTTTCATATTTCTTGGCCAATATAGTTATTTTTACAGACTGGGGGAAACAGGGTGTTACAATCGGGCATTATTGGCTTCTTGAAGATGGATACTCTATTTGTATATCTTTGATTTTGAGATGTAGATCTAATGTCTATTTCTCGCGGCTACACTTTATATAGTTATATGGCATGGATATGTAATGTATTTTATTGGAAGCCGTGATTTATTTCATCCCGAGCATGGGTATGCCCGCCTCGGAGAGACAATTGTTATTTTGCAGATGACACCTCCCAAACTCTAGTCCCGGGCTCACTCGTTTTCGTACATTGGTGAAGATTTTGTAATGTATTTCAGCCATCAGATGCTCTTCTGACCTCACACATTAGGGGGCATCTGTTATAACCCTAAATTTCTCTACACATGCATACATGGCATTGGCCCTCTTACTTGCATTTTTTTCCAAAGCACTGTTGAGTTGCTCTTCTTAAAAAACCAATTTTTTGAAGATGTACGCACCCTGCACCATTAATGCCCACGTACATACACTTTTTTCACCACTACAACTCGCGTACATACACATGTTGCACCATTACAGTCTGCATATACTTGCAAAAGTTGCAAAAAATAAAAAAGTTGCAAGGAATTCGTTGAGATTACGGGCTATTGGGTAGTTTCCTAACTAATCCACCTGCTATAGCCCATCACCCAACCGAATAACCATCCTTTTGTCATATAAAAGGAGGTGTTGGGGTCTCATTTCAAATCTAAGCATAAGAACAGTGAAACTCTACCCGATTTCACTTCCCCTCCTTGCCCAAGATATTGCAGCCCTTTCATGATAATTGCCTCAGCATTCCCTCATTAGCCCATTCTCCCTCCATTTAACCCATTCACTTCCCAAGAAGAGATCAGAAGGTTGAGAGGAGAATTTTATACAAAGGAGCACTTGGAGCTTGGTGAAGAGGAGCCCGGACCAGGTTCGCGAAACGGTAGCCAACTTTGATTGTAAAGGTATAATCATTGTGTTATTAATAAAACAATTACTTTTCCTGTCATAAATGATGGTGTCTTGAATGTTTTTGTTAATTTATGTTTTGACATTCTAACATCTAACCCTAACTTATATATGGAATAGCATGCTTGTAGTTTTCTATTTGTCAATCTTTGGATGCAGGTCAGCCCTGGGAAGAGGCGTGCAGTCAGCAAAACTTCCAAGCACGAGGAAGTCATCACCAGACGTGGGATTAGAGGTATAGTTACCCGATCTCCTTTTCCTTGCTTTCTTCATATGAGTTTTGGTATGTTTGGGGTAGTTTAGAGAATTAATTGACTTTTAAATGGTTAATTGATTTGCCTACATTCTAAACCCTAGTGTAGTCATAGGGGGGTTTTTCCCATTAACAGTTGGGAGGGCCCACCAGCTTGGCCCACGACTGCTCTGTTCTAATATTTTGTAATATAGCTAATTGTAGTTTGTTCTGTATATTTCAGCAGTAGCTTATCTCTCTTACATTTGTAACTAGATTGCAATTTTCTTTCCTTTGAATATATGGTTCATTCATTTTCTTATTTTGTATTGCTTTGATAATTTACCATTGTGATTGTGTTTGTTTACAAAAAGAGGTTGTCCGCTGAAATTACAAATCGATTGCAGAGGGAATTGTTCCATCCTCTTATTCTTTCCTTGTTTTCGAAGGTGCATATTCAAAAATTCCTAGAACTCGCCATACAAAGAGCACATTTTTCCTTTGACCCACTCTTCTCATACTAACAATCCCTCAATCCAATGTTGCATATTGTTCCTTTCATGTATATCTTCATGCGTGTTTTATTGTTGTGTTGTTATGTTCTGTACGATATTTCACTCTTCTCATACTAACAATCCCTCAATCCAATGTTGCATATTGTTCCTTTCATGTATATCTTCATGCGTGTTTTATTGTTGTGTTGTTATGTTCTGTACTTATAAATATCGTGTGTTGCATAGTTATACATCGTTCCATAGTTTCATATTATGTGTAACTTAAATCTGGAGTAAAATAGTGTGAGTAATTCGTCGAATACATGAGATCCCATTTTGTTAAAATTATGATACATATGTTCTATTGAGTTATGTATCATAATTGAGTTATAATGGAATGTTTATATGTGTGGTGTTCTAAGTTATGATGATTGTGTTAATGTTACACGTAATTGTATAAGTTGTAATGTGAGTATTATGTTGTTATATAAAGTTAAGTTATGTTAGTTACGTTGTTTTATGCATGTATTGTTACAATTAATATATTGTTTTATTCACTTTCATTTTTGTTATTTTGTTTCATTACTTTTGTTATTTCACTTTTTGTTATTTAACATATTTAATACATTATTTTGTGTTATTGTTAATGAATTTGTTTTATTGTTGTTATTATGTTTTTTTTTCATTATTATGTTTTCATTGTTAATATAATGGTAAGCTTTGTTGTATATATAAATGTTGTTTTGTGTTGTGATGCATCATTATAAGGGGTATGGTTGTAAGGTGACTTCATTCATATAAATAATATAGAATAAAATCTCATTCCAGCACATCCAATCTTGTATAATACAACAGAACCATTCATGTACCAATACATCCCTTGCTTTTGAAGTATATCTCTTTTTAAGGACAAGTCTCTGAAGTGTGTTTCTTTTAAGTCTTTAGGTTACATCATTTTGTCAATATAGGATTAATTAGGAGTTTGATAAATTTGCTCTTAAAACTGGTAAATTCCCCTTTAGGTCAGTAGCACACATACATGAGGGTTTGAGTAACCTCATCTAGCTAACTTATTTGAATGCCAGTTTGGGCAAATTCCGCATTTACTTTCAAGTTTCCTTGTCTTTCAATCTAGTTTGCTTTAATTTGGTTTTCTTGTAGCTTAGTTAACCACTACAGGAATAAGCCATTGAATATCAAGATTTAACTTGGGAGACGTGATCTTGCGATCCAGTGTTAAGCTACATATTGTAGTGAGAATTTCCATTTGAGCTTGTCTTACTTGCATTCATTCCATTTTGAAGTGTGTTTTTCGGTATTAGGTTAGACTAGGCTCCAATCCTGCATTTCATGTGCTTGCACCTCTAAGTCTACGACTCCCTGTTTGACAATTTAATGTTGGGAATTAATAGTGCATATATTTATCCCCACAATCCCCTTTTTCTCTAAAAATCTAGTAGCTTGAACAAATATCCTTGGAGTGTTTTCACCCAACAATATTTTTTGAAGACTGAAACAAAATCATTATAAACTTCATAGAAAAACAGAGGGCTCTTTTGCCTCTAAAATGGTTGATACCAAAATGTAACTAGATATGTTTCACAATTGACCCTTTTACTGATGGTTAAGTTTGGGAATTGGCAACAATGCACAATAGAAAATATCAAATAAGAGGCCATAAATAATTTTTTGTCCTTTTTATAGTGTGATAATTGGGAAGAGATTTCGATAGAAATGAGTTTTCCCCAATAAAAAATGGCATGTTCTTGAACTGTAAAATACAAAATATATAAGATCATGCGAGAGATAGAAGCGATGTTTTCCTGACCTGTCACGCTGGTAAATAGCCATGCAATTTCTCAATAGAGATTTTTTAAAGACTCAACCTAGATTTTGGTTATCTCTGCTGGGACAGATGCAGGATTCTCCAAATATTCTGGTGGGAGGTCAATCCCATTGTTATATTTCTTCAATAATTCTCTGCAATCTTCACCTTTGAAAGTAAGAATCGGCTCTGGCAGCTTTAACATATTGCGGAAGACTTGAGGTGAAAGATAAATCAAAGAATGAACCTAGAGTTGTATGATTCTTTGATTAGGTATGTACTTGTCCACACACCATGCAATGATTTCCTTACAATCAAAAACCTCAGGAACACATCCAGCACAAGCGATTCCAGATGTCCAAATTGCATTTCCATCTTTCTATGCAGGAGGGGAGGAATAATACCAAAATGCTCTCGACCACTGTAATTTTGGTCTTCAAGGCCAAAGATATTCAGAGTATCACTACAAAAATGTTGTCTAGCTGAAGCTACCATAGGTTGACAAAACTATTTCTTCAACTGGATAATAATCTCAAATAAATATTTTCGGAAAGATAATGATATTTTAATCCCCTGGAATATAATATTTAATGATATTTAATGAGTAATTCCTCGAGCCTTTCACAATTAATGACAATCTTTTTGAGGTTTGTACAACAATTGTTAGCATTAAACAATACTTAATGTGTATTGGGAAAAGCCAAAAAAAGGGCGGGGACAGGTGAGAGAGAATTACAATACAAGATTTTCGTGAACCCGCCAACCCGTGGTTGCAAAGATGATAAAAAATATACTAAGTGTAGAGGAATAGTCGATTGGACTCGTATGCATGAAAAATGAAATACTTTGGAGCCCATGACCTGCAACGA
This sequence comes from Picea engelmannii, assembly GCA_009831015.1. NCBI lineage: Eukaryota > Viridiplantae > Streptophyta > Pinopsida > Pinales > Pinaceae > Picea > Picea engelmannii. Next base: position 391,829 of record ML781963.1, on the reverse strand, counting down.
TGTTAAAGTTTAAGTGATGGTCAAAAAGTAAATCATGAAACTTGGGGTGCAAAATAAGGGTCACGGAAAATGGAGAGTGAAAGTTTGAACATGCGAACCCGCGAAACTAAAATATGGATAAGTGTTAAAACAAACTTATGAAATGAGTAAGTGGGTGGAAATGAAGGCCTGCCGACATGTAAACCTGTGAACCGAAATATGGCTAAGTACAGTGACAAGAAAGGGAGAAAAGAAGGGATAAAAGAAAAAAGGGATAAGGGGAGGTATAGAAGAAGGAAAAGAAATGAAGTAAAGAAGTGGGGGAAATAGAATGTGGAAGGAAAGCATGGAAGCACAAAATGGTCTCAACAACACACTAATAAAATCAACAATGTTTTTTAATAACAAACTTCAATAAAATGGTGTGTTTAATACAATATTTCAGATGGTGTGTTGTTATTGTATATTGTGCACCAATAAAGTCGATAATTTTTTTAAAAGGTCACACCAAATAATGTACTTTAAATAAAAATGCACTTATGCATTGCTACTATATAGTGTGCATCACGAACTATGGAAGCTTTTTTCTAAAAAAGAAACTGGTGTTGATAGGGTTTAGGATCCAATGCAATGAGTGGTCTCATTTCCACAAATACTGAAAGCCCTATATACAAATATAGAAATCCAATCAATATTCATTGCCTAAAAAAAACTCATTGTCAAATAATAGATGGAATAAACCCCAATGCTAGAGTTTGCAACAACATAAAACAAAAGAGAACCAACAAGAAAACTATGGTCTGTGACAGTGATGGTAACTCTAAAACCCTTCTATTTTCTTGAAAATGCATTGTAAATACTAATAGGAATAAACAAATAAAAATATGGTTTTTTTTAATCAAATGAGGGTAAATTTGAGATGAATAGAATGAAGTTACATACCTTAAATTCATCCCTTGCAGATTTGTATGTGACCTATGACAATCCGTTGCAAATTTGTCTCTTTAGAAAAATGTGTCCACTCTAAAGTCTTTCTAGGTAAATCTCTCTTGCACAAGTCTCCCCTCTAACTTTTGGCAAAAGAATAGAATAAGGACTAGTGTTTTATTTTATAAACTTACTTTTACAAAATGAAATCCCCGCTCATTTCAATATTTTGGTGCATTGGTGATAAATGTGTGCTCTATTTTCTTTATAATTTGGCCCATTGTGCAATTTACAAACATAAATGCATTGGTGTGCTCTATTGTCTTAAATGCACCTAATAAACAGTATACAGTGAAAATAGAAGTGCAAATCACCATAATTAGAACTTTGGAAAGGTTTTCCTTTATGGAGGTTTATTGTTTATGTATGCCATAATTTAGTGCATCGGTGTGTTTAGGATATACATACACATTAGTGCGTGAAATGTGAATTAGGCACAACGGTTACTTAAAAAAGACCTTCAAAACTCAGTCTGAACTTAAAATGTTATATGCATCCTAAACTTTATTTTAAGAATATAAACACATAAAATACATTACTCCATAGGATACAAAATGATTATTCTTGCGCTCATAAGATGGGACGGTGTTCCCTTTGTTATAGTATTGTCTCTCTTAATATATGTTCTAAGAGAATTATTTCAGCACACTGATGTATTAAAATCAGAGGATATAATTGTTAAATCAAGACACACACACACACACACACACACACACACATATATATATATATATATATATATATATATATATATATATATATATATTATTATTTGAAATATGCATACCACATGAATGTAAAAGTTATCATTTGAAGTTATATAAAGGATACTTAAACTACCACATGGATGGAAAATGTAACATTTGAAATTATACAAATAATGCTTAAACTCGTACCATCTACTTAAAAAAGGATTTCAAAGATCTGTTTACAGTTATAATGTACATGCTTCCCAATGTTTTTAAAGAATGTAGACACATATTCATTATGGTTTTGGATCAAAAGCATGGGAAAATGGTGATCATAGAAAATGGACAATTCTTCAGATTCCAATGCATTCCATATTCCAATTTCATCAAGTTGTCCCTTGCCATTTGTAGTAAGTATGGATTTTATTTATGTTTTGATTATCTGATTGAACTTATGATTCCTTTGCACGCATTGAATTATGAAGGATCCCTATTCGGGTTCAATTTTGAATGCGTAGGATATTCCACCCATCTAAAAACATCACAAGCTCTTATCAAGAGCAAGATACCACAAACAAATGGTAGAAGAAAATGGAGAACCACATTAGTTCACCAATTGTAACATGATACTTCTAGCAACCAACTAAAAGTGTAAAGGGTTGAAGGTGAACTCTCGACGTGTAACACTATCCCATTATATTAATGATCCACTACCCAAAGTTAACTGTTTAATACCTCTGACTATGGTCAAGGATCCAATAGTTGACATAGAAAAGACATGTAGGATCACTTTCATATGCTCCTTTGAAAATTTGCAATCCAAATCAACTATGTTTTTCTCTAAGTTGACCAACCTATCTCCTTATGGTTAGTCAACTGAGAGTTCTAGTGGGCCAAAGTATGATAACAGTACTACCCGAAACATTTGTACTAGGAGATCCAAAAATTTGAAAAAGCTAAGAGTAAAAATGTTCAAGTACAAACCAAGGTCAGTTCAATTATTGGATGGTATTGATGACTTCACTCTTCATGTCTATCTACAAAGTAAATACCAAACCTATTATAACCATGCTTTATATGGCACTTGGCCATCTTCCTTGCTTGTGCTTAATGTTGGGATTGAATTCTCCTTTTGTGGTAATACTTACATGATTGTCGAGTCTAAAATAGATGTTGCAAATCTTGAGTTGTTTATTCTTTCACGTGTATTTGTTCCTCCCAAATAGTCAATAGTACTTATGTCATTCTATGGTCCTCATTATAATCGAGTTGATTACTTGAATATTGTTAAATATAAACATAGCATTTCTATGTATAATATGTGTATGAAAGGTTATGATTCCATAAAAAATAATAGGAAGAAATTGTTGTATATCAATGGTCGTACATGGAATCGTGGGAACATTATAGGGTTCATAAATAGTTGTATATGCTCATTATTTAGTGCAAGTTTTTCATCTGAGGAACACTCCAATGACAAGGATTTTTTTATGAAAAGGAAGGCATCCATATTTGGTGGTGTGCATGAAATACATAGTTTATCTCCTGGTGAAGAGTTGCTAATAAACTATAACTTTCATAGACCACCAATTGCTCATCAAATATGGCTTGCATTGAGAATACCTTTAGACATCCCCTTGGAGTGTAAGAAAAATATAATTGATTATTCATGTTTTTTTCATTTTTAATGGAATTAATGTAAATGTATTGCCTAATTTGACATTTTTTTTGTAAAGGGGTTGGTTGTCTATATATTATTGGGAAAAAAACAAACTATGCATCTAATAAATGTTTGGTTTAATGTTTGAACATACTAAATTCATTATTTTTACAAATATCATCGATTTAATGTTCAATATTTTTGCAATCAATATTTTGACGATGAGTGACCTATCAAATTCAATTCAATTCCCATTACATCCTGATTCACCAATTCAAAATGTCTACAATTCAATTATGGGCCTTGAAAAATTAGTATTCTTCTTATCAATTTATTTACTGTGGAAATGGGGTTTTTTTGTTCATATTTGAGAGTAAAGAGGAGAGATGTTAGATTTTGAAATCGGTCCCATATTTCATGGGTTCCAAGGGATTGCTTCTCTCACACTAGACCATTGATTTTGATCCAAATATGGAAATCCCAGTTGCCCCTGTATGGGTCAGGATTTCACATCTCCCTATGATATTATGGGATAAAGCCACTCTTAAAACTATTAGAGACACACCCAGATGTTTCATTGATCATGATGAGATAAAATGGGGAATATATACCTATGATACAATTTGTATGGAAGTGGAATTACAAAAGCGCCTCATGTTACCCCCTCAAACTAGGGGTAACTAAGGAGATCATGCCTCAAGGACCACAAGTATAGGACATACAATTCCAAGAGCGAGATTGAGCAACAGAGCCCATCAGTCCCCTCCTGATTTTCCTCCAAGCATAGATCAGCCAACACTCATCACATTCAAGAAACACAGGGTATGGGGCATGGTAATCCAACGTCACCATGAGGTATGATTAGTCCTTTCTTCATGCAGGGTGTTGTGTTTAATTTATTAGGCAGGTAGACAAGGATCTTTGGTTGAAGTTGGATAATGGATCACTTGCTTGAGAAATTGTCTCGGTTGCATTGTTTCCACCTTGGTGGTCAGATTTTATGCCCTAGTGTTGTGTTGTCACCGCCCAGGGAAAAGAGGTAATACTAGGGGGGGCTCCCAAGGGTAATGTTCTGCTCTTGATCACTCTTAACATTTTCCATCATAAATCATTTCATATATCCCAAACTTAGGCTATGGCCCATTCTATCATGAGAAGAAGGGGCTGAGGGCCCAGAGGAAGATGCGGCTGCTATATGTCATGTCTCCAAGGCCACCATAAAAGCCTCATTCCAGCTTGAGCTCCACCCCCTCTAATGGTAATCGCCCTTATCTAGATGTGAATGAATGCACCAATTATAAAGGACTATCGCCTAGTAAAATATAAAAGAATAAATCTTGAAACCTCATAAAGGGCAATTGAAAATAATAATTGGGTATCAAAAGGAAAAATAAGGGGTTCGGAATGCAAAAAATTACGAAGGAAAAGGTATCTCAAGCAAGCAAGCACCACCTCTACAAAGACGCTCATAGAAATGGATACCATAATCCATGAAGTAAGCCTAATACCATATCACACTCATACTCTCTCTTGATGGGTTTTTACTTTCCCTTGTCACTCTCGGGACCTATCTCTCTACTTGGGTAACTTATCGTTCAGGTGGCACACCTAATAGGGTTGGATGAAGGCCCTCCCATACTTAGACTTGGTAATCTTCACAAGGTCTTGGGCTTGGGTGATTCTTGAAGGGGATATTGGGGTGAATTTTTCTACATGGATTCTATTTAAAACATCAAATTACTTTGCATGATTTAAGGACTAACGTGTCTTATGAACATTGGTTTACTCTGTCTTATATTTTGTGTTGTTTTGAATGCCCCTGACATGGTTCTTTGAGGGATTTTTTGCATTGTCCCTGGTACATTGTGCCCTATTGCAGGACTCTAGCACGTGTGATGAAGAGCAGTGAATCATCAAGTGACTCAACACCCTCAGACAGTGGCTCTCACATCCTTGGAACCTTGGACGATGGACATATGGGCTTGTTTTTTAGCAGGCTAGTCATTATTCCATACACATGGGCTGGAATCCCACAAGCTCGGCAGAGCACCCTAGAGTTTTTGTGCATAGAGGATGGAGGATGTTTCCTTTGGAGGCACCTTGAAATATCTTGACAATGATTTTTCACCCCTCTTGCACCAAGAAGTGGCCTTTGGTGGCCTATGACATCACCTTCCTAGATTTGGCATCACCCTTCTAGCCTTGACGTCACCTTTTGAGGTTAGGGTTTGATGGATTCTAAGGTGTTTTGATGTGGCATGGATGAGGAGACACCCCCTTGAGCATTGTAGACATGACATGTGGCCTTGGAAGGCCCAACGACTTAACTTGGAGGCATGATGTCACCCTACTAGGGTTTATTTCATGTATTTTTCATTTATGTACATTTTAGAGGCAAATTAAAGGGCTCGACCCTCCTTTTATTATGGACAAATTATTGTTGCAAGACCTCATATAAATAGAGGCCTTTTCATTTATATTTTTGATCATAACTTTCCTCTCACAAGAGGACTTGATCTGAAATGTTCACCCTCTTTGGCATATTTGGTCTCTTTTACTCATGCACTAGGCTTGGAGGAGCTATTTTTGGATGTCTTTTGGCTTGTTCTTGGTGGAAATTTCTGCAACTAGTTTTATACTTTATTATTCTTGGTGAAGTAAGTAAAAACTGCAATTTCATTTCATGCATTGAATGTTTATGGTAAATTATACTTGTTCATATTGAAGATTATGATATTGCTTGCTTAAAACCCTAGCAGAGGAGCATAAGGTGTTTCATCCTCTATCAAGATCATTCCACTTATTTAATTCTTAATATAATCTTGTCTAGAGTAGGCTCCTAAAGACATAAAGTGCTAGCACTTTAGGAGTCATGTTCTGGAAACCTGTTGCTATATATTTCAAGAGTATAAGGAAGAACAAGAATTCGCTAGTGCCCAAAAGAGCATGTTCTCTAGCAAAATTCATCTCTTGGGACTTGAAGCTTGAGGCCCTAAGGTGCTAGAACCTCAAACTTAATCTCATCATCCTTAGGACATTATTATCATAATTATTTCTCCAAGTTATATTTGTTGTTGTAAATGACTCCATAGCCCCAAAAGGCACTAGTTTAATTGGTCTCTCTCTCTTGTGAAGGATTTGATCAAATCAACTCTCAAACTTTATTCTCTAAGGATTTTACTAACCTTTTCTAACCCTCGCTTAGATAAATTTACTAATTATCTTGTTGTTGTTGCAAATCATTGCTACAACCATCCTAACTATTGTAATTTGTTGCATAATTAACTCTAATTACTAGCTAACATACTCATAAATTTCGTGGGATAAGTGTTAAATGATCTACATGATAAATGTTAAGTTTTCATTGTATTCTCTTGTAATTTTGAGTTGAATTTCTTGTGGATATTAAAAAATACTATTGCTTGTTATAAACTGTCATCTTGTTGCAATGTTTACTTTATCCATCATATATCTATGTTGTCTATTGTCTATTAAGGTATTTTATCATATTGGTACTTGGACATTGTTATATATATATGTTGTATTCTTCTTGGTCTAGGGAGGTACACAAAACTCTTCTTTTGCCTCAATTTCACAGACACAGACCCTTAAATGACTTAGGTAACCAGTGAAAGGGTTCTCTAAGCTTGACCACATCCTTGTTATCTAATCCCTTGAGGTTACCAAGGATGCCTCCCTTGGGTTGGACCTCATTCATCCCTAAAACGTGGGGATTTCCTACTAAGGTGACAATGGTGGGTTATCCTATAGTTACACAAGATTTTATTTACTTGTGTTGGGCTTGGACAAGTAAAAATTGTGCGAAAACATTTTGGTGTCATTGTCAGGGAGAATCGAGTCAGTTTTCCTCAACGACGTATCTCTTGGTAAGCTTACTCCTGAAGCCCTTATCCTACAAGTTTACTTGGCGACTCCACTGAGGGTGATTCCCTCACTTCCTTTGATGATCCCTATAGGATCATTTGGCGACTCCACTGATACTTTTTGAGTTATTTTCCAAGTAATCAAATTATGGCTCTCCATGAAATATTTCCTTCCATTGGTTTTGAGAGTATTCATGGGTATCCAAATGAGTTCAAAACTAATAAAATATGGTTGGATGCCTATCCAAAATTTGAGGGGGGTTCTCTCGCCCTTCATTATTCAAGGTTTCTTAAGTATCTACATGAAGTAGGAACACCTCATGAACATGTATGAATAATATTACTCATATATTGTTTCCCCCCGAAAGCACAAAATTGGATCAAGGATTGTTGTAAGCCAAAGGGAATATCTTCTCTCATAGTCCTCATTAGCATATTTATTGAGTATCGGCGCCCATATTACCAAACGTATGAATATGTTCTTCAAGATCTCACAATAGTCTTGGATGACAAAGGGTTCATCACTGACATTGTAGAAGAACTTAGGGAAGCTCACAACAAGGAACCTATTGGGAATAGAGAATTTTTTAACCAACGTCTTTCAAATCATGAGCATGCCTTGGATGAAGGCCTTGAAGATTGTGCATTTCCAAAGGAATAGCCTGGGGAAGAGATTTATGAAGAAGGTTACCAACCCTTTAGAGAGGAGCAAGAATTATCCCATGAATCTATTGAAGACAACAAAGACCTAATTGAAGAACAAGATAATGAAAGGGTGAGTCATGAGGATCAAGTAATGGTGTTTGCTCCTCTATTTGATGAATTCATCCTAGCTCCCATTCCTCCTGCACAAAAATAAGAGAATGTGGTTAGTTATTTTTCTTTTCAGGTTTCTAACCATACTTTGTTCTATGATTCAGAAAGTGAATAAATAGAGGAACCCTTGGATGTACTAGACCCTTCAAGCTACAATGAAGGTGATGATGTGATTGACAACATCGATGAGTTTATATGTGTTAGGAGACATAAATGGGATGTCATTAATGGTCATTTAGAATCGTTACCTTCACAACAACCATGTTTGATTTATACTAATTCAAATGTTTGGCAACAAGGATATGACATGATTACAAATTTGTTCCAACCACCTAGGGGTGACCTTTTGCAACATTCTCATGATGATTTCCAGTCATGCCCTGGGGAATTTGGAATTTATTAATTTGAGAACTTGGACTTCTTTTACGAAGAGAATTTTCTACCACCGTCGTGCTCTGACTTTGACGAGGGTGAGGACATGGTTTTCCTAGAGGAGGACCCTTGTGATGAGATTTTCCAACCTCCCCTTCTTTCACCTGGCTATTCTGCTATAGATATGATTGGGGGTTTCTCTCATGATAGTCACTTGCCTAAAGAACGAATTTGTTTTCAACCTATGGTTTTCTCTAGGGGTTTTCAATCTCACATGAAAACCTTGAGTTGGAAGCAAAATTTTTCTCTGGGCCTAGTTTGATCCCTTACCCTTATCTTTCCTCGTCCATGGGAAACCTTAGAATTTTCCTTAGGCTCCTTCTCATCCCTTCCTCTCAACCTTCTAGTGATAGTTTTATAGTTGAGGAAAAGGATATGCCTTCGTCTAATTTCCTTGGCCTTTCCTTAGGGTTTATTGGGTGGGATTGCAGTGATACCTATTTGCATGATTTTATCCCTCCCTCCCACCTCCATGGGTTAGATTTTATGATGGTGCGTGATACAATGACTACTCTAACTCATGTTTCTTTTGTGCTTGACTTATGCTTGTTTTGGTTTATGATGGAGCACAAGGGTAGGAGTTGTGACACAATGATAGCATGGTTTTATTGGTTATATGATTATACCTATCATTTCATTAGCATAGAACTAGAGTAGGTAGGTTAGAGTAGGCATTTTCATCTGGCATTGCATTGTATTTATGTTGCATATTTTGTATCATGGTAGTATAGTTTGCATTTAGCTTGGTCTGATTTTCATACAATCTTATGATTTACATGTTCTTGTCTTTCATCTTGCATCATTTCTATGTCATACTTATATGTTTTCATGATCATATTGATGTGTTAGAATGGAAATATTGGAAAATTTTATTTTCAACATTTGCTTTGGGTTTTGATAAATTTTCATAAGGATAAGGGATGATATCACCACCCTTGATGCTATGAAAATTTGCTTGAGTGTGTAGGCACAAGTCACACAAAAATATGTTGAGGTTCTCATGCACTCTACGGTAAGAAAATGTCTCCAAGTAGGAGCCTGAGGTTACCCCCCCCCGGACTAGGGGTAACTAAGGATATCATGTCTCGAGGACCATAGGTAGTATACATGGAGTGTCAAGGGCCAGATTGACTAGTAGATCCCAATAGCCCCCCCTGATTTACCTCCCAACACATATCAACTAAGGCTCATCACATTCAAGCAACCCATGGTATGGGGCATGGTAAGCCAGCGTCAAAATTAGGTATGGTTAGTCCTTTCTTCATGCAGGGTGTTGTGTTTAATTTATCGGGCATGTAGACAAGGATCCTTGTTTGAAGTTGGATAGTGGATCACTTGCTTGAGGAATTGTCTTGGTTTCCTTATTTCCACCTTGGTGGTCATCTTGTGTGCCTTAGTCCTGTGTTGTCACTACCTAGGTAAAAGGGGTAATATTGGGGGGGCTCCCAAGGGTAACGTTCCACTCCCGATCATACTTAAAAAAAATTATCATAAATCCTTTCATATCTCCCAAACTTCGTCTATGTCCCATTCTCTCATGAGAAGAAGGGGCTGAAGGCCCAAAGGAAGATGCAACTACTACTACTACTACTACTACTACACACACACACACACATATATATCATTTGTTAAATTATAAAGGCCACCACAAAAGCCTTAGGCTAGCTGGAGCTCTACCCCCTCCAATGGTAATCGCCCCTATCCTGATGCAAATGAATGCAGCAATTATAAATGACTATCACCCAGTAAAATATAAAGGGATGAAACTTGAAACCTCATAAAGGGGAATTGCAAATAATGATTGGGTATTAAAAGGAAAAACAAGGGGTTCAAAATGCAAAAAGTATCAAGTAAAGGGTGTCTCAAGAAAGCAAGCGCCACCTCTACAAAGGCACTCATAGAAATGGATACCATAAGGAATGAAGTTAACCTAATACCATATCACACTCATACTCGCTCTTGATGGGTTTTTACTTTCCCTTGTCACTCTCAGGACTTGTCTCTCTACTTGGGTAACTTATTGTTCAAGTGGAACACCCAATAGGGTTGGATGAAGGCCCTCCCATACTTAGACTTGGTAAACTTCACAAGGTATTGGGCTTGGGTGATACTTGAAGGGGATACTAGGGTAACTTGTTCTACATGGATTTTGTTTAAAACATCAACTTACTTTGCATGATTTAAGGACTAACGTGTCTTATGAAAATTGGTTTTCCCTATCTTGTATTAGGTGTTGTTTTGAATACCCTTGATATGGTTCTTTGAGGGACATTTTAGGTTGTGCCCGTGATATTGTGCCCCATTGCAGGAATATAGCACGTGTGATGAAGAACAGTTATTCATCCAGATGACTCAACACCCTCAGACAATGTCTCTCACATCCTTGGAACCTTGGACGATGGAAAGATGGGGTTGGTTTTGAGAAGGCTAGTAATTATGCCACACAGATGGGCTGAAAGCCCATAGGCTGGGTAGAGCTCCTTGGATTTTTTGTGCATAGAGGATGGAGGATGTTTCCTTTGGAGGCACCTTGACATCACCTAACGATGATTTTTCACCCCTCTTGCACCAGGACGTGGCCTTTGGAGGCCTATGATGTCACCTTCCTACTTTGACGTCGCCCTTCTATCCTTGACATCATCTTTTTAGGCTAGGGTTTGATGGATCCAGAGGTGTATTCATGTGTCCTGGGTGAGGAGACACCCGCTTGAGCATTGAAAACATGACATATGGCCTTGGAAGGCCCAATGACTTACCTTTGAGGCACGAGGTCACCCTACTAGGGTTTATTTCATGTATTTTTCATTTATGTACATTTTAGAGGTAGATAAAAGGGCTCGACCCTCCTTTTATTATTGACAAATTATTGTTGCAAGACCTCATATAAATAAAGGCCTTTCCATTTTCATTTTTCATGGAACTTTCCTCTCACAAGAGGACTTGATCTGAAAATTTTGCCCTCTTTGGCATATTTGGTCTCTTTTACTCATGCACGAGGCTTGGAGGAGTTATTTTTGGATGTCTCTTGGCTTGTTCTTGCTGGAAATTTTTGTAACTAGGGTTTGTGCTTAATTATTCTTGGTGAAGTAAAATATGTAATTTGTTTCATGCATTGAATGTTTATGGTAAATTCTACTTGTTCATATTGAATATTATTATATTGCTTGCTTAAAACCCTAGGAGAGGAGCATAAGGTGTTTCCTCCTCTATCTAGCTCATTCCATGTATTTAATTGTTAAGAGAATATTGTTTAGACTAGGCTCCTAAAGCTCTAAAGTGATATCACTTTAGTAGTCTTTTTCTAGAAACTTGTTTCTATATAATTCAAGAGTCTAAGGAAGAAGAAGAATTTGTTAGAGCCCAAAAGAACTTGTTCTCTAGCAAAATTCATCTCTTGAGACTTGAAGGTAGAGGCCCTAAAGTGCTAACACCTCAAACTTCATCTCATCATCCTTAGGACATTATTAACATCATTATTTCTCCATGTTACATTTGTTGTTGCATATGACTCCATAGACCCAAAAGGCACTAGTTTACTTGCTCTTTCCCTCTCTTGTGAAGGATTTATCAGACCAACTCTCAAACTTTATTCTCTAGGAATTTTACTAACCTTTTATAACCTTATCTTATCTAAATTTACTAATTATCTTGTTGTTGTTGCAAATCGTTGCTACAACCATCCTAACTGTTGTAATTTGTTGCATAATTCTCTCTAATTACTAGCTAACATACTCATAAATTTCTTGGGATAAGTGTTAAATGATCTACATGATAAATGTTGAGTTTTTACCATATTATCTTGTAATTTTGAGTTGAATTTATTTTGGTTGTCACAAAATACTATTGGTTGTTATAAACCATCATCTTTCTGCAATTTTTACTTCGTCCATCATATATCTATGTTTTCTATTGTCTATTGAGGTATTTTATCATATTTGTTGTTAGGATTTTGAGCCCTACAGGATCTGAGCTCCCTTACATTCTTCCTATACCTGATACAGAAATAAACATGTAATCTATGGAAAATCCAAGATTTGATCTATATGCAAAAAGAAACTAGGAGTGCTTTTGATGAGGAAGCATACCTGATTCTCGAAGGTTGTCCCTGCACACTCTTGGTTGGTTTCTTGTGGGAAGATTATTTTTTCTCTGAGAGACACCGTTCTGCACACAATAAAAAAAAATCCTTCCCAAGATCAAATTAGACTCATACAAATCAATGACAAATCTACCAATAGATTATAACACATAACTCTATTAAGTTTATCCAAATGAACATATGCAAGCAAATAGACAATTGAATAGAGGGAAATGTCCAGTACACCTTCTATCAATCACTGAAACAACATTACAACTTATAAAGAGAGAAGTTGATGCAACAGCCTCTTTCCAAGTTCCTTGCCCAAATCTGGTAGCCAAATTAGTAGCATAAGTTTACTATCTCTTTCCTCCCTCTTCCCATGAGAATGACTTGGTTTTTATAGGGCTTTAGGGATAAGGCCATATGATTATTAGGATAAGATCCTGGAACTCATAATGGAAGAATTCTCAAGGATAAACCCCGATAAATCATTGGGGAGGTCTCATCCATTGCAACCAAATCCAAAAATTGGAGTTTCTATTATTGGTCGCTCCCTAGACACACAAACAGAGTGATAGGTCACCCCCTAGTAGACCAAAAGTAGCGACCAACCCTTTTGGTCACACCCTTAGTGAAGGAAAAGGGAAACCTGGTGGGAATTTGGCTAGAAACTCAAGGAAGAAGTGGTGAAAGTTGTTGAATTGGATAGGTTACCTCTAGGAGATGATGACTCGGTGGTTAGGAGGTTAATAACTCTATAAAAAATTCCCCCTAAAGTGTGCAGTTAGAAGAGGTTTATGATGGCGGTCAGAAGAGGTTTCTGATGGAATAAAATTCGTAGAGATTTGGGCAAAGGAAACTTGCAAAAGAGCATCATTAGTTCTATAGAAAAAACATCCTCGAGGCGGGCATACCCATGTTCGGTAAGAGAAACAAGAGCATAGCTGCCATAATTACACTGCATATCCATGCATTACACAACTGACTAGGGCATGGCCATGATAACATACACGGTGGAGCCATGCATCACGCAAGTGAAATCATAGCCACGACAAGGTACAAATGTGGATCTATGTCAGAGTATACAAATCAGCGAGATGACACAATGACTGAGAAATCTTTGAAGTGCTCATAAATATTCTCCATCGCATCTTGGGAAATAATATCATCTAAAATAAGTGTGATCATTCCCAAGGTCTTCATCCTACATCCAGATGGTATGAATCTACGACATGTGAATAAATGAGTTGAAGTCGAGCATGGTAGAAACCATCTGATTATCGATCATTAATGTATACCGTTAACAGACGCGAGGGAATCCATCGATGATAATGATGGAACCCAAGATACTGAGTACAATATACAAAGTGTGAATAAAGGAGCTAACGTCGAACACTCGTAAATTCATTCAACATGAGCCAATAATGTGAGCCCAATGTCGAAATGCAAGGAGACCCGCCACTTATGTCTGCAAGTCGCAGGGTACTAATGGGTTTCTAGATTTCAATCCTGGATAATGAGTTGTAGTCAATAGGGCGAAATCAGTCGAAGGAACACCTTGATGTATCCCCCATCAATAGACACGAAACATTTAAGGATAGATGGTAGGAAGATCATAATAATAGAGCACAACTTACACATGGATGGTCAGGAGAAAGAGGCAAAAATGGACTGCAAGTGGCTAACGCATGGAAACTTCCCTTGAACAAGTATGGACGAAAAATGGCTTGACTCAGCAGCATTAAATCTGATGAATACCATAATAATTGGTCATAGACTTGTGAGTGGAACGTGACACAATGATGCAAATGGTGGTCAATGAGAGATAATGGACGACCCAACTGTTGTATGTGATGATAGAATAGGTTCCTTGTTCAAGGGTGACTCAAAGTAGTGAAAGCTACTAGTTAATGAAGATAAAAAGACGGAAAAAACCTCTAAAAATTCCCCACCATGTTTGGCGAGTACCTCTTTCTAGTTTTACAAGCTTGAGGAGGATAACAGATGCTCTTTTTAGCTCATCTGGAAATGAGTCCCTCGACATATTATTAACGAACCTAAGGAAGGAGGGGTTTGGTCTCATGTGTGGGTCCTTCGATGTAAAATTTAACGAGTCCAAAGAAGGTAAAATCGATGGCCTTTTCATGTTTAGAGAAATTGAAAAGGTCGTAAAAAAACTCCATAATAAACTTTTTCGTAAAATTAGTGTCGAGAGTCTAAAAAAATATAGAATGATACCTAGGAGAAGTCTCCTAACCAAGATGGCTAGGGTGTTCCTTTTTCGTAAGAAAACTGGTGAGACCGAAAAAGGGATAAACTATCGCTCAATATATGTGCCTTCTAATTCACTTTAATGAGAGTGAAAGACAACAATATCGCTTAGCAATCTTTTCGTTTTTTAATGAGATAAAAAAGAGCTTAAAGAGTTCTCCATGATGAGGTCCTTTTTCGTAAGTAGTCTGTCTGGCCTGAAAAAGGGGTAAACGAATACCAGGTGGACGTCTATTCAAATCCATAGAAGGAGTGTGAAAAGACAAGAAGACTCGGCGATCTTTTCTTATTTAAGGAGTCCAAAAAGAGCTTAACGAAAACTCTGTATAATGGTCCCATAGCTTATATTGACAATGTTCCTGACAAAACAGATTAGTATGTGGTTCCAAGAGCAACAATAAAGATAAATGTCCCAAAACAATGAAGAAAAGGAGCTATATCTAGTGTGAAAAGTGTTAAAATGAAAACTTGTGAAGAAATTTTTTACCTCATTTTAACTATTTACCTTTGTGAAAACTTGAAGAACCCTTTTCTTGACGATTTTTGGAGTGGCGATTGTGGATATTGGAGCCACATATATTGCATCCTTCAGTCACCAGGTAAGAGGTTCGATCTCAACTTAGAAAACCCACTTTTTAGTTTTTCATTTCATTCAATTTTTTGCTTTGGGCAAGCCTCAAATTTTTGGAGAGTGTGTGGTTGCCCCTAGGGCTCTTGGGAAGAGCAACCAAACTATCTAGTTGCTCTGTGTTATGTAGTAGAGAGAGACCGGTCACGAATTAACTTATTTTTCTCTCTCTGTTGTGCAAGACAAAGTGATCGGTCGTGACCAGGACATATCCTAAGGGTGACCAATCAAAACGGTCGCTTTGTGTTCCAAATAGGGGGCGACCGAGGGAATTTTGGCCATTTCTGCAAAATATTTGATGAATTTTCCTTTATGATTGGGTTCTAACAATATTTTTGGGTGTTGTTGGCAGGTTTGGACACAATGTTAGAGTGGAGGGAACTTGAGCATGAGTTAAATGACAATGTTTCTATGGATCATCCTCCAACTCTTAATGCTTTGCGAAACTGTGGGTTGTTGAAGTTTATCTTTTGTCAAAGCATGTGAGTGCAGTCGGCTATGTTACATACTTTGGTGAATATGTGGGATCCTGGAAGGCAACACTTTGTTGTGAGGGATCAAGTGGTGACACCGGAAATGCAAGATATTTACTTCATAACGGGATTTTCTCGACGTGGTGTGACAATAGTATTATTAGGTGGCAAAAGCGGGGGTGCAGAGTAAGTAGATGATTATGTCGCATGTTATTGTCACCCTGGGACACATAAGAGCAGTAATAAGTTGTTGATTGGTCAAGTAATGGACCTTACTTTACGCACCATTCAGTTCACCATTACGTGGACAGCAGGAAGTACAAGGCCTCACTTGGATTCAAGGAGCTAGGTGGATTATGTAGTGATGTGTTTATATCCCACAGTGTGCAATTGGTGTGCAACAGTTTTGGAAAATATGAAGGATCAATTAACCAAGTGTAGGTTGGGACGTCAGAAACAATTTCTCTATGGGTCCATTGTTATCTTTCTTCTTTGAGCAGGTGCCTACATCGTGTCCATGGGAATGATGCCAAAGGTCAGGGTCAGGGATCTAGAAATGAAGAATGGACATATATGATTTCACGTCTCATGGGCGGAGGTCACAGTTTCAGTTTGATGCCATTTTTTTCTGATGGTGGGACCGGTAGATAATGGTGGTGGATTATTATGTGTATCATGGTGTCAACTATCATGGTGATCCCGATATGGTTTTCCCTATGGGCGAAGGGTTCAACGATGAGCTTGGTAAGAAAGATAAATTCACACTGTCTTTTGGGATTTTTAAGAACATTATGGATTTTTTTGTGATTTTGTTATATATAGATTTTTTTGTGTGTAGCATACCAAATTGTTCTTGATTTGTAGATTGTGCACTAGTACGTCCAGTAGGCATGTCACCATTGCATAAGCAAGGAGAGCAACTTGGTGTTGGCAGAGGATAGCCTGGTGGAGGAGCTTATGTGGAGCTGCTAGAGGATCTCAATGAAACTCTTGAGCATTTGACTGTTGGGATCCTAGTGCCACATATGGATGACATACCTATACGTGTGCAAAGGCATATAGTGGGTGTGGGGAATCTTTTGTTGGCATATTTATTACGGGCAAACAGAAGGCAGAGTATTTGTTTGTCATTGATGGCAAGCTCAACCCGACGATGATGAACAAGAGAAAGTGGCAGCAAGACCAGCAACGCAACGATGATCGCATGGCAGAATATCTCAAAATAGGCACACTCCATTTCGGAGTTTCACAGACCGGGAAATTGGAATTTCGGATACCAGGAGTTGGAAGTGTCGAAACACTTCACCACAGGAGTCTCAAAATCACGAAATGTGAAACGTCGAAATCCCACGAAACCACGACGTTTCAGATTTTTTGATACCGAGAGTTGGAGGAGTCAAGTGTCGAAACACTTCACCACAAGAGTCTCGAACTCGCGAAATGTGAAACGTCGAAATCCCGCGAAACCATGATGTTTCGGAGTTTTGGATACCGGGAGTTGGAGGAGTCAAGTGTCGAAACACTTTACCACAGGAGTCCCGAACTTGCGATATGCGAAATCGTGAAATAATCCTAGCCGTCGGATCAAGGATTGATCTAGACCGTTGATCAGACACTCGAAATCACGATAAGATCTGGACCGTTGGGTCCATAGGACACGTGGAAAAAGATTGTCATTTCACAGACTGGAAATTCAAAGGAACGGGGTTCCCTAACGTCTCGAACTTGCGATATGCGAAATCACGAAATGCCTAAATGCGAAATTGTGAAAGGCGCTAATAGCTAAGCTCTTTTTCGGAGTTTCGGGGATCGCAACATGGAGCGTCAAGATATCTCATTACAAGGAATGTCGAAATGCGAAATCCCGAAATGATCGAAGCTAGTCCAGCTAAGCTCTTTTTTTGGAGTTTCGGGGATCGCAACATGGAGCGTCAAGATATCTCATCACAAGGAATGTCGAAATGCGAAATGCCGAAATGATCGGAGCTAGTCCAACTAAGCTCTTTTTTCGGAGTTTCGGGGATCGTGACATGGAGCGTCAACATATCTCATCACAAGGAATGTCGAATTGCGAAATGGTGAAATAAGCACGAGACCCATCATTTAATCCAACGGTGTAGGTGAACTTGAATATGATCGGAGGGCTATTGTTTCTACTCACAGTTAATTGATCAGTTACGATTCAATTAGAAAAACTGATTCATAATTCTTGGATGGTTGGAATTTCAGTTGCAAAAGCGTTGTTCTAGGGTTTGAGGGGTAACTAATGGGATGGTAGTGTATAAAATAAATAGGTAGTGACGGGGTAATGGTTGTTGTTCTGACTAAAAAATGAGTTGAACTATAGAAAGATAAAACTACAGTATGTGCAGTGTGAAGAAAGCTCAAAGATAAGGAACAGAAGTTGAACATAAGAGAAAAGGTGAAGAGAGCAGAATGTGCACATATCAAAGAGCATGAGAAGGACAGAGAAAGAATAGATAAATAGAGACAACAATTCAAGCCAAATATGAGCAGAGCAGAAGAATAGTGTAGCAGAGAAGAATTGCAGAACAGTGAAGAAGTGGTAAGAATTGATTTATCTGTGTGTTGGTTATTCAATCATTTATTTGTAATAAGGGTGGTAGGGAGGTGTTAGGGAGGACTGTTGTCCTCAGAGGTTCAAGTGGGTGCTTGAACACAGGGAGTTGTAGCTTCCATCTGGTTGCAGCCATAGAAACCAGGGTGGCAGGGTGGTGCAAGGGAGAACAAGTGTTCTCTATTATACAGGTTGGAGCCTGTGTAACTGGAAGTTGGTGCTTCCATCCAGTTGGTGCTGGAATACTCAGGGAGTTGGTGCTTCCTTCTAGTGGGTGCTAGAGAAACCAGAGAGTTGGTGCTCTCAAACAAGTTGGAGCTTGTAAAACAGAGGTAGTAGCCTCACATTGAGTTGGTGCT
>ML781963.1:342451-362962 GCA_009831015.1 Picea engelmannii | reverse complement strand
CCCCCCCCCGGTTGTCTTAGTAATTTCAACATCTTTGGGCATCTTCCGCGGAAGGTCGCGAGAGTTGTGATTTTCTATAATCATTATACGTCCCCTCGTAATGATTAGTTCTTTTTTAGTTTGAAGGACTTTGATGCATATCTAGTTTGCGGATGTATGGGTGGATAGCCCAATTTTGTTATGTTATATTGATTTTGGATGTTTTTTTAACACACCTTGTATATATATATGGAAATATTTCTTTGTTATTTATGCTTATGTGTATGTCATGAATGATGTGTATAATGATTTATACAGTGAATGTTGAATGTGGGGTTTTTTAATGAAGTAGATGCCAATTCAATATGAAATTACATATTTCTTTGTTATTTCTTCTTATGTGTATGTAATGAATGACGTGTATAATGATTTATACAGTGAATGTTGAATGTGGGGTTTTTTAATGAAGTAGATGCCAATTCAATATGAAATTTGCTAGTCAATCAACTAAAGAATTGAATTGTCTTGGGATATGTTCATAAGAGATAAAATGAAATAATTGTTTCAAGACTCATACGCTCAAACATTTATGAAAAAGGATAGGATGTCAAATAGAATAAGTCGAGTTGAGTTGTGAAACGATGAGTTCGGAATATAGGCGCACGATCAAGTGGCGTATGCCCAAAGTGGATGCTTCGGTCAGAAGTTCAATGATGACACTATATTCAACAACATTGTTTGTTGCAAGCCCGAGATATATGCCCCCAAATCTTACTACATCCTTGGTGGGTGAAATGATTACCCGGGCAGTGGAAGCAATATTCTGAGAGGTGCGACTAGCTCCATCCGCATATCCAAAATAAGGTGAGGGAAACGGCGACATCTGCAATTCAAGCATTAAGCAGGATAAGTATATTGCAAAAGAATGCCATACAAAGGGAAAACAAAATCATCCATAGTACACTATAATACATATGGTACAGAAGAACTAGATAGCACAAGGCTTATGCATAGTACTTTTTCAAATAGAGCCCATTGTGGGGATCCGATAATAGATTTCCTTGATAATATGCTAGCTCATAAGATCCTCTTTTAAGAACTCATTTAATTATATAGGGGCCATGCCATAAGGGTTCTAACTTACCCGCACCCAAATTTTTGCGGTCTTTGTCATAGACCAAAACTAAATCGCTTTCCGAGAAGGTTCAAGGGCGTATTTTTTTATCGTATTGGTGTTTGACGTGCTTTTGGTGAGAGTCATTGGCCATGATGGCTTCTCGACGTCGCTCATCGAGGCAGGATAAATATAGGAGTCATTCTTCTTTGGCGGAAGTGTCAGGCAATAGTTCAATAGCTAGCTTGAGGGAAGGGATTTCGCATTCGATGGGCAAAACTACCTCCAAGCCATAAACGAGTTGGAATGGTGTGAAGCCAGTGGCAGTTTTGGCAGAGGTCTGATATGCCCACAAGGTCAGGAATAACATTAAATGCCAATTGGTTTTATGTTTTCCTATCATTCTCTGGAGCATTGTTTTGAGTACCATATTGATGGAATCGACTTGACCATTTTCTTGAGGATAATAGGGAGATGAGTGTTCTTGGTCAAAATGCAACAGAGTAGATAATTTCTTCATCATGCTATTGAAGAAATGTGATCCATGGTCTGTCACAATAGATTTAGGCACACCGAAATGTGTAATGATATGATTGAACAAGAACAATGCGGTAATCTCGACGTCGTTATAAAAGGTAGGCATGGCTTTTTCCCACTTTGTGAAATAATCAACATCGGCCACAATAATGTAATTATGACCGGCAGTAGAAGGGGGTTTACATGTAGTATAATCAATACCCCATTTAGTGAATGGGCCAACTGCAATGACTGGATGTAAAGGAGTGGGGTGAGCGTGCATTTTTTTGGAAAATATTTGACAGGGGTGCCATTTGTGTACTGTATTTATACAATCTTTAAAGATTGTGGGCCAAAAATATCCTGAGTGTAAGATATTTTGGGCAGTGGCTAACCCAGACAAATGGCCACCACATGATCCTGAGTGGTAGTCATTGAAGATTCGTTTGGCTCCAAAATGGATGACACATCGGCGTAATACCATATAAACTACACGACGATAAAGGGTATCGTCGACGATGAGATAGTTTCAGGATTGATGGCGTATACAGTGACGATCATCCTTAGATAGATTGGGTCGAAAGTGTTGGGTCTGGAGATAAATTAGTATGTCTCCATACCAAGGATCAGACGAGTCGATGAGAAACAAAGATTCATTAGGAAACGAATCTTGTACCATAGATTCATCAAAGGCTCGGGGAAGATCAGTCATTAATTACGTGAAGATCAAGGATTTTTTAGATTTAGAGGAGGATAATTCAATATCAAATTCTTGTAGTAGGACGATCCATTTAGAGTATTGACCCCCTAATATCTGGTGCAACAAAATATATTGCATGGGGTTCACATCGGATACAATAGTGGTGGTTTGGAGCAAATATAATGTCGAAATCGTTGGACAGTGTAAGAAGCTGCCAGCACCAATTTCTCAACGTAGGGATATCTAAGTTCGACACCAACTAAGCCCTTGTTGAGATAGTAAATAACATGTTCATTATGTTGATCGTCAGTCTAGACTAATATTATTCCTGTGGTGGTACCAGAAGTTTCCAGGTATATAATGAAATCTTTATTGCAATTTGGGGTTTTGAATAACAGTGTGGATGTAAGAACCTGCTTCAAACGATCAAAATATTGTTTGTCCTATTCATCCCGAATGAAAGGTACAACCTTTTTCAATAATTGCATGACACCTTTGGTGATTTCAGCATAATTGGCGAAGAAACATCTAAGAAAGTTTTATTTCCCTTGCAAACTTTGAAGTTAGATTATGGAGGTGGGGGGAGGCAAGTTGATGGTTGCCTCAACTTTAAGGGGATAAACTATGATCCCAAACCTGGATACAATGAAGATAAGTAAATGTTCGGACTCCACGACAATAATACATTTGTGTGGATTTAAGCAAATGTTGTAATATTGACAACGTATGAAGATTTGGCGTCGGTTATCTATGTGATTGGGTCACTTGGGAGATCGGGCATGAATTTCATCTAGGTAAGGTTGGACAATATGTTTGATGTCATGGAAGGAATAAGACATGGCCCACTGGAATGTTGCACCAACATTTTTAAGACCAAATAGCAACTTTCGATATGTGAAAGTTCCCCATGGGCAGATAAAGGTGGTTTTGTGTTGGTCCTTCGGAGTAATTTCGATTTGATTATAGATAGAGAAGCCATCCATAAATGAGAAGACTTCGCATTCGGCACAATCATCGATAATTTGATCAATGAAAGGGGTAGGAAAATTGTCTTTAGGATTGTAATATCCCTAGACCGCGCCCAATTGTAATCTAGATGAAATGTACTTAAGCTGGTGAGATGTTTGATATAATTTTGTATGCACATTTCATGGCATAGTGCATGCATGTACTGCGAAATAAAATGAGGAAGTGTGCACATTCCAAGATACTGCGTGCAGCATCTTAAGTGCGCGTGATGTTGAGGCCAAGGAGAATTTGTGTATATGCTATGTTTTATAGGCTGGTGAGCCAGTTATTATAAGATAGGATGCTTATGTTTTGATTAGGTCGGAGAGCCTAAATGTTAAAGGCCAATGCGCCTATTTTTGTATATGTCCCATAATTAATATAAAATACATCATTGCACGCAGACCGACCACGATATAAGAGATGGGAGACTAAAATCCACTAGTTAGGGAAAGGGACAGGCTAAGTTAAGGAAAGGGGCTAAGCTAGGGAGCTTAAGCCAAAACGGAATATTATATTAATATTTATTAAATCATAAAGTATGGATAACTATTTTATCCTAAGTTCTAAAGGTGGGTACAAGTGGGCCAAAGTAGCTCCCAACATGACAAGTGTCAAGTTGGGGACATGCACACATATTGTTGGGACTTAGTTCATTTCCTATCATCTTTTCCATCATTCTAGCCATCATCAGTCATCCAGTCAATCATCCAGGAGTATTCACACACCATTGAGCTATCCTTTGCATTTTTAGGACTATACCTAAACCCGTATCCATAGCCATTTTGTGTTGGTGTATCTGGTTAGCTTGGGAGCTAGACTGAAGAAGTGGGTTGTCAGGCCCATGAGCAATTCTCTGGGTGAGAGAATTGTTGGGGATTGATTTCCTGAAGGTGTTGAACTGCAGCTACAGTGCCCTGAGACTTCTTGTCTGGCCTGTTACTGAAGCCCGGAAAGGAAGTGGGGCAACCGAAGAACTTTTGAGCAAAGAAGGGGCACACTTCCTGTGGTGGGACAGGCATGTGGGGAATGAGGGACTGTAGGTTGTTAGCTTGAGTTGGCACCTGTGACGGAGTACTTCATGTTTTCCATGAGCCTTTAGCCTGGTTAGGAATCCCTTTACCCGGGTGGAGTTTAGTCCCAGCTCGGGGGTGACTCACTGTTGAGAGTGATGAACAGTGTGGTCTAAGGTTGGGAGGTTCGTGGAAGGTCTGCACGCAGTTGGTGACATTCTTACCAAGATAAGCGCCAATCTGGGTGATAAATTTACATCCTGCATTATTATTTACGTGCTTATATTTATGGGTATTTCCTGTATATGTTGCATGTATATGTTTACTGTCATTTTAGTATGAATCTGTGCATTTACATAACGTATTTGTCTGTCTACATTTTATATAAATCTTTCGCAAGAGCTCTGTGTGTATCTTAATTGCATGCATTTCAGTCGAAAAAATTATGTAGCGTAGCTCAGTTAGATGTTGGGTATGTTACAGTATGTTTTGTAGAGAGAACAAAAAGAGTTATTTGACGTAGCATGGCCCGGCATGGATGGTCGGGGATGTTACAAGGATGGGCCTTCTTGAGGTCCCTATTATCAATGCATACTCAGATGGTGCCCTATTTTTTTTTAATTGGTACGATGTTGGACACCCATTCAGTTAGGGGCATGGGATAAATAAAACCAATGTTCAATATTTTTTGAACTTCTACCTTAATTACTGTAGTTTTCCTTGGATGAACTAGGCAAAGTAGTTTTCAAATTGGATGGGCTTCGGGGTATTTTTTAATTTCATGGACAACAATTCATGGGTTGATTCCTGGCATCTCTTCATAAGACTGGGTGAAAATGTTGCGAAATTCTTTGAATAAGGAAGTATAAGATTCGATTTCTTTAAGGGAACAATCTGCACCTATATGGATGTTTTCCACGACCCCAAGTTTAACTGAAATATCAATCGAAATGGTTTTGGAAATGTTTCCCAAATTTCCTTCAGACAGAATAGGATATGATGTGGAAGGTAAGAGGGATGGATCTTATCACTGAATTGGAAGATTCTTCTGTGGATTGTATCACTGAATATGCTAATTCCATTGGTGACAGTGGAATGGTGTCTCCATAATATTCTATATCTGATGGGTGAGGGATTACCTAGGGGCCATTGTAATCGATGGGTTTACCGGTAACCGTGAAGATCATATTAATGGAGACTATTGGGGTGATTTCTGGTGGGGGAAGGGGAAAAGTCCCCATTAAAGAGGGATAAAGGCATACCCCAATGCTTTCACATCCCGAAGAAGACTCTCCTACAAAAGGGATATTTTCATTAGGATTGATTCGCACATCTGGTGTAAAAAAGTCTAGTTGGTCTACAATGATGATCTTCCCTTGGTGGGGAAATTTGACAAGTCAAAAGACACTGGATGCAAAATCCTTCATGGTGTAGAACCAAGTGTGACCTAAAATAAAATTATACTCAAGTTTGGCATCAATCACCTTGAATTCTACGGAAACGGTTTTTCCCGCAAGTTCAATTGGTAATGAGGGGAGAATTTTGTGGGGTTTGAAAAAAATGTCCATCAAAAGATTTAAGGATGGTTTCATATGTGGTAAGTTGGGGAGAACCAAGATCTTTCCAACATGTCAAGGACATGATTCATGTTCAGGCGCCTTCATCAAGCACTGTTTGAAAAACATTTTTATTGAGAGATCGGACAGTGATTTGTAATGCCAATTGATGTGATAGGAGGGGTTCATTGCAATTTGTGTCAAAGGAAATAACATTTGATTTTGTGCAGGGTCAATTCCACCGATGGTTGATAATAAGGCTTTACGTTGCATAGCATAGGACAGTAGTACTTCGAGCGTCGACATGGCACAAGGGGCTTGGGAAAGATCTTCTAATATACTATAGTGTTGGGTTGCCCGAGGGTTGGGATTATGTGTAGTTCGACGAAGTAATCCCTTTGAAGGGCATATGGCAGGTTCGAGAGCTAGTTTCTCTAGTGTGAGAGGGTCATTGGGTGGGATAGTTGAGGGGGGATCCTTGGGTAAAGAATCGCTTTCTGAAGAATAGTAATTCTTGGCTCTAGTAGATATGGTCACGAATTTAACCATAAAGATATTCATTGATGGAGACTCGTGATTGCCCCCTAGTGGGGGTGCTTGTGTTTGTGTGATAAGTTGTTGATGTTGGGGGGAAAGGATTTTTTAAAATTGTTGGTGTAGAAAGGGATGTTCCTTGCTCGAGATATTGATGAAATTCAATGAGACGAGGAAAATATTTACTGAAATGATCCTCTTTACAAATAATGCAGGGATATTTAACCTTTCTCTTGGTCTTGCCCTCATCGTTGTTTTCTTGGTTTTTAGGGCCCGACTTCTCGGAAGAGTTTTTCTTTTTCTTATTATTATTACCCTTCGTTTTTCCTCCGGATTGTTGTGGTTTTTTTGGCGTGGTTGATTACACCATATTAACCTTGGAGGTTTGGGCAGGGGGCTTACTTGGAGTGTTGGTATGGATAGATGAGCTAGGATTAGTAGTTTTAGTCAATTGGATATGTTTCCCAGTCATCTGATCGGTTGTATCTATGGAAATAGGATCGATCATACCATCATCATGGGGCCCCGATGTTGGTTTGGTTTGATCATTCGACAGTTAAGGAGCGTTAGGAATCGGGGCGTATAACGTGCCAGATTGAGAGTATACCAAATCTAAATACTGGGCTCGACTGATAGCTTGTTCCTTGGTAATGGTTCCTCCCATGACGACATATCGAGATATAGGTGTCAAAAGGGACTTTCTAAACCAATCAGCTAATAATTGATTCAGGATTGTAGCTTTGATTAATCGTCGTGGATGCCTCCACTCATGAATGTGATTTGGAATATGGGTGGAAGTTGATTGGTGTAACGAGGTTAAGATCTCAGTACCAGTCTCATATTTAATAGGTAATTGAAATTGAGTCAAAAATTCCATGGCAAGGGAATTAAATTCATGAACACAACAGTTCTATATACCATTTAGTTGTTGATCTTGTAAGGGTTCGATGGAAAATTCCTAATCGAATAGAGTCATCCATCAAGGTGTTTGAAGAACACCATATATGGAAAGTCATCACGTGATTATTTGAATCATCTCCAGGTTTTCCTTGAAATTTTGGAATGTCTGATGGAAGTTTTGCAGGAATGGGGGGGGGGGGAAGAGGGAATGGTGTATGGGGTCATTAGTCAACCGGGAAAGATTTGGAAAATCTAAAGTTTCCAAGAATGGGAGTTGTTTGTTGACCCGTGGAGGTTGGTGATATGGTCCTCCTCCGTGAGGTGGTTGTTCTGGAGGTCCTCCTCCATAGGGTGGTTCTCCAGGAGGTCCACCACCATAAGGTGGTCCCACATGGGTTCCTCTAAGAGGTATTCCACCATAAGGCAGTCCCCCAGGGGGTATGCCACCATAGGGTGGTCCCTCAAGGGGTCCTCCTCCATGAGGGGATCCTCCATAGGGTCCGCCACCATAGGGTGGTCCTCCAGGGGGGCTCCAAAAGGTATTCCACCATAGGGTGGTCCAGCAGGGTGTCCTCCTCCATAGGGGGGTCCTCCAGGAGGTCCCCCACCATAGGGTGGTCCACCAGGACGTATGCCACCATAGGTTGGTCCTCCTCCTGGTTGGGTCATGATTGTAGGGTTGACAGGTTGATTATGTTGGTTTCATACAGTATTTTACATTCCTAGGTAAGGGTGGTCTGACAGTAGGTCGGTGATAGAAGGAATAGCTTGGCCCCACATTGGTTGTTGTCTGATAGTTGGGTGTTTCCCCCAGTTGATTCTTTCCCCCAAAGCGAGTATGGACATGTGGCTAGGGGTTTCCCCCTGGTGATTGGTTTCCCTCAATCGAATATAGGTTGGATCCCGATGGGAGGGTATGCCCCTGTTTCAAATGATCCATAAGTCAAGGGTTTCCCCCCGACTGGATGATGATAGGACATTTTCCTTGAGTACAGGGGTTGTCCCCCAGTGAAAGGTTGGCACATAGATGTTTTTTGTCCTAAAACCATTAGTTGACTCCTCTGTGGGGGAAATCATCCCATCGAAGGTTGTTGTCACAAAAATTTTGGATAGCCTCCTAAGAATAGTGGGGTAAATATAGGTTTCCCCCTGGTGGAGGGTGTAGACAGTTGGGTCCTTGAGGGCGGTGCTAAGAAGGTTGGGACAACTTGTGATACATATGTCAATGTCGATGCTTGGGTCGAGATCACGTTCAGTTGAGACTATTTTAATGTAGAGTGTATAGGGGAGGGATGAGGGAAAGAAGTTTGAAACATATGGGATATGTTAGATGTGGGGGGATGAGGAGCATGTGAAGAGGCATGTGAAGGATATTGATGCAAGAGTTTAAAAGCTGAATGAATAGTTGTATCTAACCGATTGAAAATTTCATGGCCAAAGTGTTGTTCAGGAGTCCGAATAGGATTAGATGGACCAGAAACTCGTGGCAATGTGGTGAATTCTTCTGATGGGTGGGGTCGTTGGGATTCAATGTTCACAACGTCTTTGCAACGTACAAGCGGTAGGCGAGGGTAATCGGTATCAGTTTTAGGTTCTCTAGAAGAGTTTACCTGTATGAGGATGGGGCCAAGAGGTTCGGTCAAGGGTGGATTGATAGGAGGGATAAAGCCTTCTTAAAAATTGTCTCCCTCTAGGCGTTCAATCAAAGTAGTAATAATACTTCCAGATTCATAGTGGTTTTCCTCGTGGAGTTCTTCGCAAGGATGGTCTTCGAGTGAATTGGGAGGCAAGGGTTCATAATGCAAAGGACAAAAACCTTGCATCTTCCGAGACCTATGCAAGTCTTGGTAGGTCGAGATTAAATTATGGCAATGACACTCCTAAAGCCAAGTAAAGGAAATACACAACATGCGCTAAGAAATCTAGGAATCAAAAAAACAAATCAAAAATTCTCACAATGATCTCACGAGTTGGTGATGAAATCCAACATCGAAGGAACATGTGAGAAGGGTATGGGGCGAGCGGGTGGATCAGTTACATTGGTGGCCTGCTTAGTCGACAGTCAGGTCCGGCAGTATGGGCAGGATATCAAATCTGGAATTCTCCAAGAGGACTGAGAACAAGAGGATCGGAAAAATATCTAGAGGACCCTGAACAGATTCGAGATTCACGAAGTTCCGACACCAAATGAAAACATCTAATTCTCAAGAAGAACCCTCAATATATTATTGTTCCACTACATTTGGTTAAGCCTCGGAGTGATAATCTTCGTTGCTCACCCACGCGCGACCTCGTTTTTAGCCCCTATGTGAGAGGGGGTTCCCGGCTATGCCTATACAAGGGTTGGATTTAAGTGTTCTTTAGTGTTCTATGGTTTGTTTTTGTGGTCTTGGACATTTTATTCACTTGTCTTAGTCCAAAGACCCTAAACCTGGACTATTGTTGGTATTCTTAGAAAATACTAGTCTAGTATATTTTATTAACGTGTGTTTGTTTTTAAAGTTGTTTTTACTCAAAGGGTTGTGCGGAAGTGAAACTTATGATGTGAAAGGACTCGACTCCAAATAGATGCAAAAGAATGAAATTTCAACCATTCTCTTCAATGAATCTTATTTATGGGAGGGAGAAGAGTACTTTTATTTTTGCTTCTTTTGTAACAGAACACCCTAATGCATATTGATTCACTTTTATTCTTGCAAATGAGAAACAAGAAAAAAAATTCAACCAAACTATTGAATTATTTTCGAAATTCTTTACCAAACACAAATTGGTTCAACCATGTTCAAAAGCACTCCAAATGTAGTGTTTTTTTTTTCAAACTATATGAAAAGTGAAACAAAAATTTTCTTTAACTTTTACTTTCAATCAGCAATGTTCTGTAATGAATGCAAAAGTCGGAAGAAAGAACCAAACATGCAAACTTTAGGCACACAAAAAATTTCAAGTATGGATAATAGTTTGAAGGGCTCTCCAAATATTTTGGGAAACAACAAGCACTCAAACTAATGAAAAGGAGACTTGTAGAATAAAAAAGAAATATTTTTCAAAATAATCTTCTCAAACAACTTTCAATAGCCTTCTACTTATTTTAAGGGATTAGATAAGATGATTTTGGTTGTACCCATCAATCACATAAGATGACAAAAAGGAGAAGATAAATTTCAAAAGGATTTGAAGCAAAATCAATGAGACAGGCTTAAGGAAGGTCTGGAGTGTTGAAGGAGACTAGTGGAAATGGACCTGAGTAAGTTGTTTGAAGGATAACTCTTCAAAAAAGGTTTTCAAGAGGATGGTCGCTCCCTACTAAGGGAAACATAGTGACCTGGTTGCTCCCTACAAAGGGAGACAGAGTGACATGGTCGCTCCCTAGTGAGAGAAATAGGGCGACCAGAAGGTATGGTCACACCTGATAGGCTTAGGAGCAGAGATGGTTGCTCCCCCAAGGAAGTAAAAGGGAGACCTGAAGGTCTTGGGTCACTCTGTGTACACTGGGAAAGTGTGACCAAAACAGAGAAATGAAAAGATGCTAGATCTGGATGAGATCTATCAGATCCAAAGCACACATTTCTTCAACTAGACTTAGGAAAGAGTACAACAAAGGTTGGAAATCAGATCATGACACTTAAGTGGATGAAGATCTTAGAAAGAAAACGCATAAAGAAGGAAGAAATCACATAAAGGGAATTCCCCAGTACGGTCTCCAATCTGTTGTAGGGATTTTGATCCTTGTAGGATTTGAACTCCCTTAGGTTCTTCCTATACCTAAGACAGAGATAGAGGTGTAATCTAAGTAAAAATCAAAGATCTTATCTATATGAAAAAAGAAACTAGGAGTCCTTGTGATGAGGAAGCATACTTGATTCCCGAAGTTTGTCCCTGCATGCTCCTGGTTGGTTTCTTGTGCGAAGTTTATTTCTGCTCTGAGAGACAGTGTTCTGCACACAATAAAACAATATCCTTCCCAAGATCAAAGTAGACGCATACAAATCAATGAAAAATCTACTAATAGATTATAGCACATAACTCTATTAAGCTTTTCAAAATGAACATATGCAAGCAAATAAATAATTGAATAAAGGGAAACGTCCAGTACACCTTCTATCAATCATTGAAATAAGATTACAACTTACAAACAGAGAAGTTGATGCAACAACCTCTTTCCAAGTTCCTTGCCCAAATCTAGTAGCCAAAGTAGCATCATAAGTTTACTAGATCTTTCCTCCCTCTTCCCATGAGAATGAAATGGTTTTTATAGGGATTTAGGGATAAGGCCATATGGTTATTAGGATAATATCTTTGAGCTCATAATGGAAGCCCTCTCGAGGCTAAACCCTGAGAAATCAATGAGGAGGTCTCATCCATTGCAACCAAATCCAAAAATGGGAGTTTCTAGTCTTGTTCGCTCCCTAG
Organism: Picea engelmannii; assembly: GCA_009831015.1. NCBI lineage: Eukaryota > Viridiplantae > Streptophyta > Pinopsida > Pinales > Pinaceae > Picea > Picea engelmannii. Next base: position 351,232 of record ML781963.1, on the reverse strand, counting down.
GCACACAAACAGAGTGATCGTTCACCCCCTGGTAGGCCAAAAGGAGCGACCAACCCTTTTGGTCGCACCCTTACTGAAGGAAAAGGGCGACCAAGTGGGAATTTGGCTGGAAACTCAGGGAAGAAGTGGTGAAAGTTGTTGAATTGGATAGGTGACCTCTAGGAGACGATGGCTTGGTGGGTAGGAGGTTAATAACTATATAACAATATTGGTACATGGAAATTGTTATATGTGTGTGTGTGTGTGTGTGTGTGTGTCTGTGTGTGTTGTATTGTTCTTATTTTAGGCAGGTACACAAAACTCTTCTTTTGTCTCAATGTCACAAACATAAACCCATTGACTTAGGTAACCAGTGAGAGGGTGCTCTAAGCTTGACTATATCTTTTCTATCTAATCCCTTAAGGTTACCAGGGATGCCTCCCTTTGGTTGGACCTCATCCATCCCTAAAATGTGGGGATTTCCTATTAAGGTGACAGTGGCGGGTTATCATGTAGTTATGCAAGATTTAATTTACTTGTCTTGGGCTCGGACTAGTACAAATTGTGCGATAACACCTCCCATAAGTAATTAAACTCAATATCGAGGGTTGGAGTCATATTCAAGCCCTTTGTTATGAATAGATACCGTTGAAGTGCAACCCTTGCCTTGAGTACGATCACTTCACAAAAACATTCCCAAGTACACAAAAAGCATAACCCCCTTTGAAGTAGGATTCTCCCCCCCAAAACAACAATTAGAAAGAAGCATTCAAACCTATGCCCAGAAGGTGCAAGAAACAATAGTCCAAGGGATATCATTCTGCAAAGAGACCTCAAATCTAACCGTCTGATCTTTCCACTAACATATTTGAAATCCTTGAAGAACAAGAGGAAGTATATAAGGAGAATCTGAAGACTCGCCCTGATCCAACATCTAGGTCAACAACAAAAGATGAAGAGTAAGTAGATAAAACAGTTCCAAATATTAAGGATGGAACCTCTTTTGGGGTAAGTACAACAACTCCACAAGAGAATGAACCAAAATTATAAGATGAGGAGTCAAAAGAAGAAAAGGAGAACAAGGAGGAAATGATGAGTGAAGTCCCTGAAGCCTTTGATTCTCCTTCCTTTGTAGAATTTTTAAAGAAAGACCTGCATTCCTCTCCTCTGCTGACAAGGGGAAGGAAATCAAGTTGAGAATATGGAGAGAAAGAGGCAGAATCAAATATCTTATTGGTCAACTAATGAACTCCAAACTCCACCTTGTTTAGTGGGAGGGGGGAGGAGTTTTGCATAAAAGATAGTTTTCTTTTGTTTTTGTATTATTTTATGGAAGTAATTTGTTAGAACTTTCTCTTGTACTCATGAAGCATTAATACTAAGTTATGAATGCCAAGGGTTGGATCTCTCCCTTTCATTCTTTTTTATAGGGGAAGGATTGCTTTACGTTCCATTTTTGCTCCTGTTCAAATCCTCTGTAGCAGTATTTTGTTGTATCTCTGTTGCAAGCTTTGCTACAATATTTTACTAATATAAAATTTCTTAGTTATAGTTAATGTATCATTTAATGAGAATAAAAATATATTCAAAACAGCATTAATCAATGCAAGAATACACCCAAATGAATAGAGTATGTTCATTGTGAATCAATGGCACTCAAATTACTTCTTTAGTTGGCCCATGAACATGGGGTCCAACGAATTCAAAATTTTGGTGACTATCTCTTTGTCATCAAATGTATTAGAAAGGAAACACAAATCAGAAATTTCACCTTACATCCCCTTTATGATGATATACAAATGCAGATGACAACTTTCTCACATATATCTTTGTCTCGTGTATAAAAGGACATGAATAACATAGCAGATGGCCTTTCAAAAGTTGGATTGAGATTGGAACATTGTACCTGGATTACTTCCATTCTACATGATGGTCACTCCACATATTTTACACATTCTCCTTGGATATAATGAAATAGTTTTATTTTTCTCACTAAGGGTTGATCGCAGCTTTACTTTTTTTATTAAACTACCAATGTAGCTTTTAGAGAAAATAAACAACATGCTGATATATATACGTATTTTAAGTATTTTTTGAGGAAGAAATACCTTGTCGTTATATGTATAAATATAGGCAAGTCTGAAGATGGTATCTACTCTAAATGGATGTTGAGCTCTTTTTTGAATGCTAGGAGACATATGACTTTGTAATTTTGTTTATTATAAATAAAATTACAGATTTTTTTCTTGGGAAAAAGAATGTGTTCTTTAACTCAAACTTTTCACTGATATTATATAAAATCAACACCCAAAAGAGTGGATTACACTCATTAACTCAACGCTTTAGTTAATACACTAACTCTAAACAAAGCAAATCAAAATTCTATGATGAAAGAGAGGGAAAAAATAAAAATAAATAGAAACATATTTAAATGTCATTTAAAGGCTTCCATATGGTCAAGCAAATATAATTGTAGCCTAATGTATAACTCTTTGTTTATGGCATTCAAACCATTGACCAAAACCACCAAATATAGAATTATTTGTACATCTATTATTAAATCCATTGGAGAAGAAAGAAAAAATAACCATAACAACATTAGGTTGACTTCAAATTTGTTTGTTTGGGCCATTAGTTATATGTTTAGTTGTCATTAAATTGAAACCAATGTTAAAGTTCAATGTTCCTTCAAATAAGGCTACCTACTATTTTAAACTTACCATGCATAGAAACCAATTAACCATCTCAAAGCAATGTGTGATACTATCATCGATTCACAATAAACAACATGTCCAGACATAGACTCTATAATATATATAATTGAAACATGATAGGCATATCCTCAATTGACAATACTAAGATGTGCATTTATTTGAATATGAAAAAAACAAGAGGAAGTTCATATAAAGACAAGAAGTGCATTTATTTATAAATATAGACGTCAAGGATTTTGTATATGAGTTTCCTCTCTATTCATCATTGTTCGTATCTTCCTAGGCCCTATAATATTTCCAAATATAACTTGTTGACTCATGATTCGTCACCTACTATAAGAGCTCACAAAGAGTTGTGAAGCCTATGTATATTTAAAAATTATTTAAATAGTTATAATAGGTGGGGTTCCCAAGAGAAAACATTGGAATGATAAAGTCCTTGTATGACATTCTCTTTCTCAACATTTTGGCATGGTATCAATTTTAGTTCGAGGCATCATTTCAAATATGGCATTTAAAATCAATGACTTAATGATTCCTAGCATCCTAGGATGTTTTTTGAATAACTATATGCCTTCAAATGTTTCTAAACAGAGATATATGTTGGGATCATGAAACACTTCTTTGTATAGATGGAAAGTGTGTTGTATGGTAGTTTTAAAACGCATCAAACTTGTAATAAACATGGCATTTGATAAGTTACAAAAGTACTTGATTCTCTTCCCAGCATTATGGTGTAGCATTGATTTGCAGCATTTAGCATAATCAAAGAAGTTATTGATTTGCAAAAGGTTATGATCCTTTATTTTCCTATATGGTTATATACCTAATGAATTAAGATCTTAAAACATTGATACTCATGCATACCATGGTATTTAAGATATAATGAGCTTTGAAGTTTCATGTGGAATAAACATTTTGAAGAGTTACATGGATTTTTTTTTTATTTTGGGCTTAAACATAGCATATATATGTTATAAAGCAATTGCATATATTATGGTCATATATAAATTAAGGTTCGTTATCATGTTGGATTTGGTATATAAACAATATTCATATGAATATGTGTGTTGTTATGACATAACTTGAATAGTTTGATATGGGTTGGAATATGAACGTATGTATCAATGAACTGACCATGCATTCAATTGAAGAGAACGTGGGCGTTAATGCTGCCAGGCCCGCGCTTTGCCACCTTTGATGTGGCTAGGGTTCTCGCCATTTGGTTTTTGGTTTCGACTGTGTAGAGAGTTGTGCTTTAGGCTTAGAAACCAACCTTCGTGTTTGTTGCTACAATTGTTTCAAGCCCTGAGAGCTGGTACAAATCAACCATTAATACAAGGTAAGTACTCGCACAACTCTTGAGCATCTTCTGCAAGTAAATTTGTTACTAAATGACTTAGTTTTGGCTCTGGTTAGGTGGTAATGAGTGTAAAAAGATTTATCTCCCCGTCTTTCTCTCATAAGCAATCATTTGGAAAGTGAAAGGTTAAATCAATTATTTAAAGTTTATTACTGTAGAAAGCAATTCATGGGTTTTCAATGTACAGTAATGGTTATAGTTTTTTATCTTCTTGTATGCTTATTATTGCCCTCTAGTTCATATTATCTTTTCCACATTTATACTTATTCCTAGAATACTTTTACTGCAAAAGGGGTTGTAAGGGACATTGGGTCGAACCCACCAATGATAATATTGGCACATACAAAAAAAATTGACATGGGTTCATATCCGAACTTGTTTTGAATTCTCATTGATATCATTTTCTTTTGTTTATTGACGGAAAGAGCACATTTTGAGCTCGACATTGACCTTATTCTATGTTTAAATGATTTGAAGGCGCGCCATCTATTTCCATTCTTGGCTATAGAAGTAAACTAATTGATTTGGTTTGGGTTATATGTTGACTCTCATACCCAGCTTTACTATGTTTTAATTCCACAGTCCAAAGCCACGAATGGTCACCTTTGCTTGTAGTTGATACACCAAAGTAATTGGTATTGGTTTTGTATGGCATATTTTGGGGCCTTTTCGTACAACGTTCTGAGTATTTAAAGTATGATATGGAGGTTTGATTCGACCCATTCAAAGATAGATGATAATTGGTTCAGCAATGGGAACAAGTTAAAAGGAAGTGAGTTGCATTAAAATTTTGGTTTTACATAAATTTTCATGTTTTTCCCTCATTATTTATATCACTTTTCATAAATTTATCCCCCTTTCCCGATCATATATAATTGCAATTCCATGTTCTTTTTCCCCTATTTATGTAATAAAAGGATATATTAAATTTCTCATACACAGAGATGTATACAAGAAACATTTTAAGAGGATTTATCAAGGATTAAGATGGCATTGTTGCAAACCCATTGTCTATGGCCTTCGTACTCCTCCCAAATTTGTTGATAGTGTATGCTATACTTGGATAGTTGGGCATATTTTTGAGTGGGCATGTTAATTTGGATTGTTGTAAACTTTGTTCATACACAGTTTTTGGCATGTATTGGTTCTGTAATGGCAAAAGTAAATAAAATATATGTACATGAATGTTGACTAAATTTAATTTTTAAACGTGAACTGCCATTCATTACTTCCATTATATGTCACTTTTTGCAAAATACACTCCCTTATCATTTTTCCCAGTAATATATACTTTCATTTTCATGCATTTCCCTATTCATATGTTTAAAAAAATGGTATTGTGGATTGTTCATAATAAAGAACTTTCCAAGAAATATCCAGTTCATATTTTGAAAGTTGAAATGGAAAGATGGGTGTTTGTTGAGTTTTGGATTTTCTCCCCTGTCATACACTATTCATGTTCCATTTCTTCCTTTTATGCTTGAATTATTATGTTATACTCAAAGCCATAACTAATTCATATTCAACAAAGTTGTAATGGATGTTTATTATGTTGTGTTTGTTGGCATATTTTACTGGAAGAGTGTGCTTGTCATTGATGGCAAGAACAGCAGGGACGATGGAAAACAAGAAAAGCATAAACTCGGAAGGGAAAGAACAGTGCAGAAACGTGATCAGGATCAAATCCTTGATCGTGGATCTGCTTCTAGAGTCTTCACGACCATTGGATCACTTTCAGTGGAAGGATGGGATAAGCGGGGCAAAACGGTTAAGAATTCGATTATCCAAATTTTCGTTAGTCGTCAGATTGATTTAAGTGTAAGGAAAGGATAAGCAAGGGCTAAGATCTAAGATCTTGATCACCTGAATTCTAGTCAGCCGTCGGATCGAAATAAATGGAAGGATAGGATAAGCAAGATGGAGAGTCGTTGGATTTAATCCAAGGAAAAGATACATCGCAGACAGATCGAGCAGTTGATCTAAGATCTTGATCGAACGAACATCATCTGTTTCGGGTCTAAAGATGTGAGGAGGTTACGCTCCAGAAAAATCTCACTTCAAGATTTTTAGTTGAGATTTGAAATTCCCGAAGCCTGGAGACCCGGAGAGACAAAATACATTCTCGACCACTGGATCATCCAAAGCAGATCTCAGTCGTCAGATCATCCGAAGAAGATCTCAAGCGTCAGATCATCCGAAGTGAATCTGGGTCGTCTGATCGAGAGCATTAGTTTGAGTTTTGAAACTCTTGGAGCCCAGATCACGAAGTAAATCACAGTCGTTGATTTAGGAAGGTTAGATCTGATCTGCAGAACTTGAAAGGACATATCTGAACCGTCAATTCAAAAGCAGCATCAAGATCGTGAGATTGACGGTCCTGTCGCATTGCGGGGCCAAAACATGCTCGGGTCTTAATTTTTCATGAGCGGGCCGCAATCAAAACCACGGTATCACCAAAGGCATACGTGGAGCTCTGTAGTGAATTGCAGGGCGAAAAGTGGATTGCCCTCAAACCACCTTTGGTTGCGCCTGCAATCACGTGGTCACATGAGAGCATCGCCCAAAGTCACATCAGCGAAAGATTGAGGAAGGAGCTAGTGTTGCTAGTCTCCACATCGGAGGTTACATGTTGAAAAGTCAAAAATCCTATGTGTGTATAATCCAACAACGCTGATCAAACAGAATCTGATCGAAGGGTTGTTGTTTCATCTCGTGATTTCTTGATCAGTTACAGTTCAATTACACTAACTGAATCATTGTTCCTGAGCGGTTGAATCGTTGTTCCTGAGCGTTGGAATCATGATTCTTGAGTGTTTTTTAGATTCCCGACTTGAGCGTTGGAGATGCGGAGTGTAACGGATGATGAGAGCAGGAATAAAAGAAAAATGTTGTGACAGAGAGAGGTTGTTGTTTCTCTGTAAAAAGTAGTCGAACTGTAAGCAATGACGTTTACAACATGAACTGGGGGAGAAAATGCAGAGATGAAGAACATCAGTTGGACAAAGCAGAAATGGTGAAAACAATAGAATGTACGAGAACTTAAGTGCAAGAAGATGCGATCAGGAACACACTGATGCAGGAAGAGCGGAGTAGTGTAGCAGAACAGTGATGAGACTGGTAAGCCATTGATAAATTTTGTATCACAGTAATTAATTTTGAGAAAGAAAATATTTATATTTCAGGGTGGTAGGGTTGTGCTAGGGAGGATTTTTGTCCTCAAAGTTTCAAGTGGGTGCTTGAACATAAGGAGTTGTATCTTCCATCTGGTTGCAGCCAGAAAAAACAGGGTGGTAGGGAGGTGCAAGAGAGAACCTTTATTCTCTGTTATGCAGGTTGGTGCCTGTGTGACTGGAAGTTGGTGCTTCCATCCAGTTGGTGTTGGAACACTCAGGGAGTTGGTTCTTCCTTCTAGTGGGTGCTAGAGAAACTAGAGAGTTGGTGCTCTCAGCAAGTTGCAGCTTGTTAAAGAAGACGTTGTAGCCTCATTTTGAGTTGGTTCTCAAAGAAAGATGATGTACAGAACTTAAAATATTGTCTATCATTCGAAGAAGAAGAGGTTTTCTCCCTTTATGGGTTTCCTCGTGAATATGTCTCTGTGTATATCATATGTGTGATTGATGTTTGTTATTTATGTTGCTCATGTCTTGCATAATCTTGATGATCACTTGGAGAAGGTTAATAATATTTTAATAGGCATAAGATTATTTAAGCACAGTAACAACTAATTCACTCCCCCCCCTCTCAGTTGTCTTATTAATTCCAACAATTGGTATCAGAGCAGGTTCCTTTTATTTAAAGGTAGATCAATAAGCTTAAACATGACAATCCATGAAGGAACTTCAACCAATAAGCCTCCTATGTTTGATGGAACAAATTTTTCCTTATGGAAGGTTAGAATGAGAACATACAGCATGGCCTTAGGTGCTGATGTTTGGGATGTTGTAGAGACTAGATATACAAAACATGTTGTGTTAGCTTCCAAAGATGATAAGTTAGAATTTAGCTTCAATGCAAAGGAAATAAATGTTATCTTGAGTGGGATTGTTGAAGCTGAATTTGTAAAGGTCATGCAACTTGAATATGCCAAAGAAATGTGGGATAAACTTATTAGCAGTTGTGAAGGAGATGAGAAAGTAAAAGATGCCAAACTTCAAACACATAGATTGAAATTTGAACAAATAAAGATGAATGAGGATGAAACAGCTAGTAAATATTTTTTAAGAGTTGAGGAGCTTGTGAATGCCATGAAGGGTCTTGGTGAGAAGATTGAAGACGCATTTTTAGTTCAGAAGATTTTAAGATCTCTGCCTGATAGATTTAATCCAAAAGTCTCTGTAATAGAAGAATTGAATGATCTTAAAACTTTGTCTATTGATCAACTCCTAGGAACTCTAACTGCTTATGAAATGAGGATTAGCAAAGATAAATCCACCACTAGAGAAGCATATTTTAAAGCATACAAGAATATTGATTCGGAAGTAGATGATATTGAGGCAAAATTTGTGAGAAGGTTAAAGAAAGGATCAGGAAAATACCAAGGCAAGATTCCCTTCAAATGTTTTAACTGTGGAAAGATAGGTCACTTTGCATCTAAGTTTACACACAAGAAGAAGGACCAGAACTCTGAAGGTGAAGAGAAGTACAAATCCAAGAGATTTGGTAAAAAGAAAAGTTTATGTGTAAACAATGATGACTCTTCAGAAGACACAGATAGTGACTCTTCCT
>ML781963.1:277087-324533 GCA_009831015.1 Picea engelmannii | reverse complement strand
ATCTGACCTGAGTATCTTAATCTTTCTTTCAGAAAGATTCTCTATCAAGGCTTTGAATTCCTTGAACTTGTTGAACACTTCATCTTTAGATTTCAAGAGATACACCCAGGTCTTACGAGAATAATCATCAATGAATGATACATCGTATACATACCTGCTGATGGAGGCCGATGGCATTGGGCCACACACATCTGAATGAATGAGTTCTAGGACTCCTTCTACTTTGTTGTCTCTCTTCGGAAAAGAGTTCTTGATGTTCTTCCCTTATGCTCATCCATTGCATACGCCTTCATGGTCGACCTTAAGTTCTAGTAAACTTGTGACCGCTTTGCATATGTATGGTAGCACCTTGTAGTTGATGTGAGCTAATATTCTATGCCAAAGTTCACATGATTTTTCAATGGCATGGGCCATGGCAGTTTCTGAGTGACCCTTTAGTCTATACAAGCCATTTTCTTCACTTCTAATGATGATTGCTTCATTTATGGTTTCTCCTTTAGCCCACATAAGAACTTCTCCATCTATAAAGGCAACTATGTAGCCTTTCTTTTCTAAAGCTGAAATGGAGAGTAGGTTCTTTTTCAAACCCGGTACATATAGTACGTCCTTCATTTTTAATGAATTTCCTAAATTCAGTTTGTAGTTTGATTCTCCCACTCCCTTGATGGGATATTGGTAATTATCTCCAAGTGTCACTTTCTGAGAAAACTTATTTTCTGAAACACAAGAGAGAATGTTTTTCTGACCTGTCGTGTGCTTGGAGGCACCACTATCAATGAGCCACATGTCCTCTCCATGTGTTGCCGATCCTGAGAGGGCCGAGATCAAGACATAGTCTTTGATCTATTCTCTTATCATCTTTGCAGGTGGCTCTTCATCTTCGACTACAAGGGCATGGTGCCTCTTATGTTTCCCCTTGTATTCTTCTCATCTGGCTGGACAGAATTTCGCAATGTGTCCCATCTTGTCACACTGATAGCATTGTACAGATGAGTAGTCTCTTTCCCTTCATTGTCCTCTCTTCTGAAATATCCTTGGAGGAGATTCTTTATTATTGAATATGTTTGGTGGTTGAGGCTCTTTATGAGTCTCCTTGTGGAAGTAGGTTTTCTTCCTTCCTCTTTTGGTGTGAGTAGTTAGGGCTTGATCACCATCTCTTTCTAGTAGCGCTTCACGGTTAGCTACTCTTGTTTCTTCTTGGATGCATTCTTCCCATAGACTATCAAACTTTAGTTTCTCCGTTCTGGCACATATCGTTTGGATGAATGCATCCCAAGGTCTTGTGAGACCATTTAGGGTCATCATTATGAGCTCGTCTTTGTCTATGGTGTCTCCAATCGCTTCTAATTGTTGTTTGAATTATGAAATTCTAGAGAAATATTCTTGGATCGTTTCTCCTTTCTGCATCCTCGTATTCTTTAGTTGATTTCTTAGATTCATCTTCTGGTTTATGTTCTTTCCTTCATACAGTCTTCTTAGGGCATCAAACATTTCTTTCGGAGTGTTCTTTGATGACACATAAGGAATCAGGTGGTCTTTGATTGAATCTGCAATGATTCTTTGGGCCTTGATTGTGTCCTTTTGATGCTTTTCTTTCTCTGCGGCATCTTCGGGTTCCGACACTTCTTCTTTGATGAATCTTGCTAGGTCATTCTCTTCAAGGATCAGGCCGATCCTATAATTCCAAGCGTAGAATTTTTCCATGCCTTCCAGTTTGTCAGCAAGCTTCGTGCTTGCAGATATCTTTTACCTGGAGCTAGGAAAATGACCAAAAAATGAAAGTGCTCAAAATCAAATTTTGAACTTACCAGGAGATGTGTTTGGCTGAGGTGAGTAGCCTGGTGTGCTTGGATCTGAGAAAATCCAACTTTTACCCTTCCAAACTTGATCTGTGGATTTCTAGACTGGTGCTTCTAGTTTTCTGGTACCTCTGGTACTTTGGTACTTCTGGTACTTCTGGTTCACTGGTTTTCTGGTACTTTTGGTACTTTTGTGAAACTAGGGTTTCACTTTCCAGGAGATCCACCCACTGAAAAGGTGCGTTGATGATGCCAAAGTAATCCTTGAGGGAGGGCGCAATTTTCTAGATGGTTTTGGGGCTGAAAATCTTCATCGTCAAAAAGCACTAATTTGCATGTACTGCAACAGTGACGTTTTTCTCTTGCGAAAGATGCTCTCTTCAGCTTGGCTCTGATATCATGTTAATGTTTATGCCATTATTATAGTTCTTTTCATTTCAATAGATAACAGCAACATAAAGACAAGATCACTGAGAAATACACAATCACAAGAGACACAGCATTTATCCTGGGAAACCCTCTAGGGGAAGAAAACCCAACAAAACTTCCTTATTATAGATAGCCAATACAATGCCAAGAGATAACTCAAGCTAATGCAAAAGATCCTCTCCAAAATATGCACCACTCTCTCTCCTTCTTCTCCAACTGCAGTTCTGAAACTTGTCTCTCAATGAGCAAGTGAGTTATGTGTCTAAGTGAGGCGTTGGCCTCTTTATTTATACAAGACTGGCACGTGTGAAGTGTCTCTTCACTGGCAGGGCCGACTTCTCAAACTACCTATTATAAATATCATTTGACCAATCCACAAAAGGGGATTTGGTCCTATTACAATAGCCGACATGATAAATCCACAATGGGGATTGATCCAATGAATAATATATCAGATAATAATAAGAATACACTTTGCAATTACATTATTTCAACACTATTAATTAAATATAATTTACCCTTATAATAAATAAAGTTTTCTTCTCCTAAACAAAGTAAATTAAATTTTTAAACAAAAGGATAGTTGAACTACCCAAATACTTCATGAAGATATAAAAAAAGGAGAGAAAGACAAAGAAAGCATGAAAAAAAGAGAAGTAAAACTTATGATAAGGTATGCTTTAGCCTCAAGTAAAATTATCATTTGTTCATTCCATACCGAGTTTTCATTAGAGATGAATTATCTTGGTGAAAACAAGGTTATTTTGAAGGTGGCAAACAAAAGACTAGGAAGCATTGATTGGTTATATGCTCCAAGGTCATTTATTTTCTTGAATGCCTATTTGGTTTTAGTTAGAATTTATGAAGTCGTTGAATGCTAGTTTTGCAGAATTCAAAACAATGATGCACATGTAACTTGGATTGATCTAGCTCGGTTTTCTGTCATGGTCTTTATTTTTTACATTAGATGTCCATGTATGAGTCAAATTACATCTTGGACTTCCAAGAATTACACTGGTCCAAGTCCTCGAAGGGACTTGAAGAGATATTCTTAGTTGTAACTCATGATTGATATAAATAAAATATTTGATTATTTCTTCTCACTTATGGGACTTTTTATATACCGATTTTCATATTTGTTCTTTCTTTATTTTATATTTTTCTTATCTACCTATTTTCATAATTCATTAATTTTGCAAGTACATTCTTTTACTTTACTTCGGATTACCTTGAATAAAATACATAAAAATTATATATATAGATAGATAGAGAGAGAGAGAGAGAGGACCTTAGTTCTTGAGGTCTAATCGAGAATTTTGACAGGATATAAACCTAGGGTTATAATCCTGCCTATCTCGCCTAGCTTGAGGAGATTCGAAAATGTATGAGTAAGGATTTTTGCATTCCTTGCATCAACATAACCTTCATCATGTTCTTCGAGATGAATGACAAACAAAAAATGCTCACCTGCATGCAATCCCCAAACATAAAATGAGTATGAAAACTTGCATCAAATGAGTATAAAAACAAAACGATATGAGATTAAGAAAGAGGTGAGATGAAGGACCAACCAGACCAACGATCATCTTCTTCAACTCAAATCAAGATGTTAAACAAAGTGAGAATATCTTGACTTTCAATCCATTGTTTTCAAAGGGAGAAGTTCATGTTGTGCTCTAGAGGTGGATTCCCCATAATGTTATCCTTCCAAATGTTGATCGATTTTCCATTGCCTCTCACCCAAGTAAGTTTGGATTGGATTAGTGGTGCTATAACTTCGAGTAATTTCCAAACATGGGACCCTTACTTGCTCTCCAACATATTGTATAGGCATCTCTTGTGATTCCCTAGAAAGTAATTTTTGAGGATGAATTTTTTCCACCATTCTAGCTTACCATAAATAATTATCCATGCCAACTTTGTTCCCAATGCCATATTCATGGTTTTAGGATCTTTGATTCCCAATATGCCTCTATCTTTTGGAGATCGAAGAATGTTTCATCTAACCAAATGGAACTTTTTTTGGTTTGATTTTCCTCGCTTCCAGAGGAATTTACAAATTTATTTTGAAACTTGATGCATAATTCTTATTGGAGAAAGCATGTATGGACATTGGTAGATTGGAAGGGAAATAAACATAGATTTGATGAGAACCACCTTGCATGTTGGGTTCAGCCACTAAGACCCCTACAACTGGAATTTGGACTTAATCTTACTGATTATTCCTTGCCAAGACTGAGTAGAGGGGTTGATGAGTGAGATTGGATTTCAACGATACTTAAAGGAGACCTTAGAATCTTTGTAAGGGAATAATAATATTATGGATATTGTGTGAAGGAGATGTGGTTTGGTATTCAACGATAGATTTGGATTTTACTGTTATTTACTTTGCCTCCTAAAGCATTGAGAAAATGATCCATAATGCATTTGGAAAACTCAATAATAATGGTTGAATCCCCTCCAAGTAGAGGTGTATCGTTTACAAATTGTGAATGATTTATACTTTTAACTCCTCTGGCTAGTTTTGTTCCCAACAAACTACTTGAGGCCCTTTCGAATTCAACTTTCAGCTCAATGTCTCTACCATTATAATATACAATAACATGGAAAGTAGGCACCCCTACCTCAATCCTTTTTTGCTTTTAAAAAATTCAGTGAGTCTCCCATTTACTAAGGTGCAATCCATGGTCCATTGTTACAAGAAAAAAACCATTGAAGGAAATTATTATTAAATCAAATTTACTTAGAAAATTAAAACGAAAGGTCCAAATGCATTGGCCATATCTATTTTAATGATCATTCCTTTGTCCTTATTATACCTACTTGAATGTATTGCCTCTTGAACCATGATTATGTTGTCAATGATTTGGCATTTCTACATGAAGCCACCTTGGTTATCAGAGATTATTTTGGGGAGAATAATTTTTAACATGTCTGTCATGATTTATGTTAGGTTGAAATCTAAAGAATGATGTTGGATTTTCCTCTTTTGAGATCAATTTAAGAAAAGAGGAATTTGTGTTGCTCCCATTTAATGTTTCTTATAGACATATTATGGCATGTGCTTCAAGTAAATATAATTATATCTTAGTAAGCCCCAAAAGAATGGATAGAGAAACTATCAGGTCCTGGAGCTTTGTCAGGGGCTAGACCCTAAATAGTTTTGATGATTTCTTCTTTTGTTCATATCAACATTTTTATCTTCATAAATCAAATGGGGGATGTTCTCTATCATTGCAACAATGAAGTTAGGATCTACCTCTTCATGTTCAGTGTACAATGCCTCAAAGTGTTTTTTCACTGCCTCCTTGATTGCTAGGAAGTCTCTCAAACTAGAGCCATCTTCTAACAATATTTTTTTTACATTGTTTTTCTAAACTTTGGCTTTATCTTACTGATGAAAGAATGAGGTATTCTTATTCCCAGGTTGTAGCAACAAGCTCCAAGATTTGAGATGCCACATTTCTTCTTCCGATCTGAATGCTTTGTGTAGCTTCTTACATTGGACTCTTTCTTCTTCCCGATGTTGATTTGAAATGTCTTCCACTTCCATTCTCACCTAAAGTGCTTCAAGCTAAGACTGGATTTGCAATTCTTCCCTTTTCCAAGGAGATGTATGAGATTTTTTCCCATTCCTTGAAGGTGAGCTTCATTGATTTTAGTTTATTCTCCCAAATGAAAGTGGGTGATCCCACGTCCCCCATTCCTTTGAAATAATCTCTATAACTATGGGGATGCAATATACCTAAGGTATATTATATCTATTTGTTTATTACATTATGATAATAGATTTGAAGTGACCAAGAGGTTCACTCTAGAGGATATGAAGTTAGAGAGGACTGAACCTTAATAGAAGTGGCCCGAAGTCTAGAGATGAGAGGACTTGAAGAGAAATTTCCTTATGGTCAGAGACAGTCGATGGGATGATGTTGTTGCTTAGCAAGATATCACTCTAAATAAGGAAATATTCCAATCTAGTAGTGATATGGTCTCATCCTATTCTTTTGTCATTCCATGTGTATTTCCCCTCCATTGGTTTGGCATCAACTGAACCCCAATCCATCATGAGGTCTTCCATATTTTCTCTGAAAGGTTCTATGACTGTGTTGCTACGTCTTTTTTCCTTACTATTCAATATCACACTGAAGTCCTCGACTACAATGTTATTCTTAAAAAATTAAGAGTCTTTCAAACCCTATGGAGAACACCAAAAGTCCTCTTTTTCTTTATAGGTTCCACGCATGTATACATTAAAAATATTATAGTGAGTACCTGTGTTCTGATGTACAAATCATGATAGGATCCAATTTTGCGTTTGATTAGAGTATTCCAGATGAAATGAAGAATTGTCCCAAAGGGTGAAAATACCTTATGAAGCTCCTTTGGAACTTAGCATTATTCCCTCACTCATGTTTTGATGCATTTTCCCAAGATTTAGAATTTACATTTCTTTGAGCTTGGTCTCTTTGGGGAGGAGGATAGATAGTTTTTTTGTTTTTTTAAATCTCTCATAGCTTCCTCTTTAAAATTGATACCCATTCCTCAACAATTCTAGGAGACAATATTCATTATTTAATAGATGTAGGTTTATGACTTCCACCCAGTGGTGGAGCACTGACTCCTAGGTTATTTCCACTCAAAGTTCAATCTCCCAATGACTTTTCTATGGTTGTATGGATACCCAAGATTTTTTCTTTGTTTGTTATTTCTTCCCTTTTTTCTTTTGTCGACTTTCTTCTTGCCTTTTTGGGTTGTCTTTTATTATTCATCCTCCTCTTTGTCCTCCTCTTCCAATTGTTGATTGTTTTTTTTTTCCTTTTCAAGATACTTGAAGAAAGTTGGGGCTTGTCAAAGGTATGGTCGATTTCCTCTTAGTGATCCAAAAGGAGGTATTCATTAGTTGACGATGAGGGATTAACATGAGATTCAATGAAAATAAACGATTTGAGTTGAAATGAGGATGTGGGTGTTTTGAATGAGGATTCAACCACTTCTACACATGAGATCAACTCTTCTAAAAAAAGTGATTCGAACATATTAGACGTTGAACCTATTTTTCCTTCCTCGGGTTTGTGGTTTGGAGATGAAACTGTGTTTCCTTGAATCTGAGCTAAGCATCACCAATGCTTCTCGGCTCTTGATTGCAACTTTTTTTGACCCAATAGGAACCAATTTACATGAAGATGATAGGCCAATTGCAATACATTTGAGGTGGCATGTTGCTTGGAACCCATCTTTTTTTTAACCACTTGCCACTGGTCTTCCTTTTAAGGGGTAAATTGGGATAGTGGAAGTATTTTCTTACAATCCTTCATGAAGTGACAATATTCATGACAAGTTTTGCATTTGAAAGGCAGTTGCTCATAATCTTGTTACTGGACATGTTTCAGTTTGTCGAGGGTTAGAACGATCTCTTTTGAAAGACCTTTCTATAATTCAACCTCAATACATATCTTGGCATAGGAAAACATCCCATCCTTGGGTTTATATTTGTTTATATAGCGTCCTAAAGTGTTCCAATGATCCAGAGTGAATCTTCATTTTGGTAATGAAGAGGTAAATGTGGGAGATGAACCCAAACTAGAACAATAGAGGGAACATCAAGTTTAGGGTTGAAGTCAGGGGTCCATTTGTTCAAATACATTACTCTGGTACCAAAGAAATACAAACTAGTTCTTAATATGAGATCTTTATCCTCCTTTGCTTCAAACAAGAAAGCCTAAAATCCTCTACCATAGAAGTAATGTGTGAGTTGGCATTTTATTAAAACCAACTAGTTCTTTTTTACCTAGTTGGCCATATATGTGGGGAAAGGCCATATCCCAATAAACTAGCCATTCAGGCCTCATTTAGGGAGAGAAAGAGCCATATGTGGAGAGGTGGAAACTAGAAGAGGAACCTCTAGAATGTTGTCCAGTTTATTGACGAAGAAAGAGGGATGTGACTTCGTGGATTTCCCAAGGGATACAATGAGGGTGCATAAGGCCAAAGCCTCTACATTTGAAGGGGGATAATGACCCACTCTAGGGTCGAGATCCATGCCACATGGAAACAACATGAAAATCCTAGCAACATGAAGGTCGAATGCATAGGCTAGATAAAATGTAGAGGATGTAAGTTAATGTAAAGTCTTCATGGTTAACCGTTAGATAAAATCAGATTGAGAAGGTTCCTATACTAACACCATTAAACTTGCAAACAAAGAAAAATGTTTTCAATTATTTTCTACATATTTTTAAATATTGAGAGAGAGCATCTAAAGAAACCATTGAAACCGATAAGGAGTTAGGGATATGCTATGTTTAACACACTGAATCAAAAGGGCTCTGTCTATAGTCAGAAATGCCTATTTAGCATTCTATCAGTTATGTGAATACTGATTTATAGCATTTATGAGACGCAACTTTGCCCCCTTAATATGCTCAACAAACATATGGAATACAAACAATTTGTGAACTTTAAAATCAACCATAATTGCAAAATGCTCCAACATTGAGAAACAAAAAAGTACACGTATTTTATTTGAATACAAGGAAACAACATCAGTGCACTTCTCCATAATTGTAGAGATGAATTGACATTTTCTTGAATTCTTTTCTAACTTGTTCATTGTCATCCAACCCTTCCAAATAGAGAACGCTTGAACATTTCACAAATTTATTCATGCAACCATTTCCATTAAAAGATCCAAGCACTATGTTTACTCCGAGCTTAGAGAATCGATGATACCCATCTCCCCACATTAGCATCCTTCCAAAACTTGGAAAAGAAATCTGATGCATTTTCCAATGCATTGAGCTTCCTCTTCATGGCATCTGGTATCATGTAACTACCCTTGTAGTTCGTTGATTTACTATTGCATTGTATGCATGACATTTTGAGTCAGCAAGGATCAAAAGTGGATCCACACTTGGATTTCTCAACTGCTTTCTTAATTGAAACTGTAGAGAGTAACCACAAATGGATTACTAAGAAATAGAGTGAAAATCACAAAGTGGTAAGTGCACAATATTCATCAATCCTAACCATAGCATTGTCAATGCACTAAAGAAAATGATAAGGGTGGATAAACTCAACACCTATCGCTTTCTTGTCATCTCTAATCCTTGGAACGTCAATGTTAGTTTTTTCAAATTTAATTCCTTTATATATGTTGCTAGGTTTTTGAGAACTCTTAGACAAAAGAATATCTAACATCTAAATAGTAATGTATCGAGAAGAGAAAAACTAACGGTTTGTTGTGTAAGTCATCTCTCTCTCCTTTACCTACCTATGGGGTGGTGCCTAGGACCTGAAACATGTACACAGTTGTACACACATGTCATTAATTAATGAAGTATGTGGGAAGATTTTATAAATTATTATACTTACCGAAGGCGATGTATATAGCAATAAAATCTTCATTGGTTGCTTATTACTTTACTAGTTGACCAAAATATTTTACACGTTTTCCATAATTTTACATTAGACATTAAATTTTATTGTTTTTCTTAAATATTTAAATTTATTTATTTCCCATACCATTTGCTGGTTGATTTGGATCCTTATTGTGACATCGATGACGACTTTCTTGGGATTGAGAAATATTTTTTATGTCGACCGGTTTCAAATATTAATTTATATTTCATTCTTTAGGTTTGTGCAGTGTGTATTGAATTGTCATTTATTTAATTTATATCAACCTCTACGTCTCTTACACATACAACCATGGTAAAATGATCAATCTGAAGTCTCCATAGAGAAGTAAAATCAGTTTAATAGTAGATATGGAATTATAGTAGATCGATAACACACGACATGGAACAACAACAACATACAAAATAGATTTTTTCCTAATTCAATTCAGAGCAACTTTATTTTTATTTTTGCCTACTTTTCCTCCAATGTATCCCCCTACAACAATTGTCGAAGTTCCTTACAATGCTCAACAACAGCAGTAGAGTCCTCCCACCACATGGACCACTAACTCTGCAACTGCAGTGAAGATTGTGGCGGTTGTATGTACATTCTTGCATTCTTTTAAATATATATAGTGAGTTGAGTGAGCTACTTCAAAGGTTTGAACTAATTATTTCAAGGCAGCATTTTGCCATGAGATATTTAATTCAGTTCCACTAAGTCAAACTATATTGCTAACTACTATTGTATCTCATTGTTATATTTATGTGTCTAACTACATTTACATGGAAAATATTTCTATGTACAATCAATTAACTAATGGTGTCATGAGTATTGCATGTTGTCTCACATGTTCGTACCCCTACATTGCCTTTGGCTAGATTGTTGAGATAATCGATAACGATTCTACCTGTAAGTAAACATAGAAATGTAAAACAAAAGGCAACAAGATATTTAATACTAGATCTATGATCTCCATATTATATTATATTGACGAGACGAGAACATTTCTATGCTTTTTTTTCCTTTCTTTCTACAACATGTTGTCTTAGCGGACTAGTGTACAATTTGTTGTGTTGTTGTACCCCATGTTATTCGTATTCCTACAGAACGAAGTTGCATGCCAAATTCAACTTAGTGGAAGAGCCTTGTGGAGACTGTCTTGTTCATTATTTTTGTGAGCACTATGTTATATGCGAGGAATACAAATAACTAAAAAATAGGGGCATGGATCCGAATCTAGGTAATATATATATATATATATATATATATATATATTTGTTGTTGATGCCTACAATGCTATTAATGGAGGAATTGGCTTGAACTGTGTTGTTGCAGGGTGGGCGATAAATATGGAAAAAATGAGAGCGACCTAGGGTGGGATGTCCATGATAGTTTCCTCGATGGATCAAGCCATGTGGAAATGACGACAACATCGCTACGCCGTGGGTGGTATAATTAAGTCACGGTTTCTTTTTCTCCATGTAGTATTTATTTATAGATATGAATGATTCTATTCTTTTCCCATATGCTGTCCCCTAGGAATGTAATCTGCCATATCCCACATACTCTAGAGTGATAGTATCCTTTATTCCCACCTCAAATAAATTATAATCCTGAAATATGTATTGACATGGGATTTACAAGCTTCTACAATGGCTCTATGGATGGATGCACACATACAAGTTGCATGATACAAATAGAGGCAGTAATGTTTGCAAGTTGTATCTATATTAGGCCTTGTCCTTAAGTGTATTCATAATCAAACTTCAAGCATTCACATTTTGTTGTAATTGAAAAGACTCGGTATGAGTGTCTAGTTTATATTTTATTTCAAATATCATTTATTTGGTATCTTATTTGCCGAGAATTTGAAGTCTTATTGCACGCTTCGCTCCTCCCAATGTGATTTTAACAAATACTTTTACGCATGCAACCATGTAATCCTTATTAATATCATCGTGCATTCAACTTCCATTTAATTCCTCATGCAAGTGAACCACTCCTACTACTGTAGTTTGCCAACTATAAACCGACTTTGACATGCCTACCAAATTAAGAGTGCGATATGGGCTCTCACATAATGAGAGCTATGGTGGTGGTTTGTGTTTGTCGTGACTTTATTGCCTACACATTGGTGGAGATCAAATCTCTACTTAGACTTTCCCTCGTGACTAAGAAAGGAATGACATTACATTGCTAGTCTCAGATGTATTGTGTCGTGTTCTCTATTTATTGCAGATTGTTTGGCCATTACTTGCATGCATAGGTAATGTAATGGTACCATGTCATGCAAACATAACCTATCTCAAAATTTTAAGGCTTAACTTGCTAATTATGTTAAGTATAGCTTAGACAACTCAAATGTGGCATAATGGTACCATGTCATGCAAACATAACCTATGCCAAACTTTTGATCCTTACTTGCCACTTATGTTAAGTATAACTACGACAACTCAATGGTGGCATGTTTATTAATGCATTTGGTGAAAATTAATCATATCAATTAAACTCTAATGAGTTCGTTGGCTCCTTATACCACTTTGATTTCCAAGTTGTGATGCTTGATCTTGCTTTTCACATTTTATTTTTTATTTCTAACTTCGAAAGGTATTGCACTATCTCTATAGTTTTTTTCCAGCAGAAAATTTATAGCCATCTTGTATTGTATTTCTAAAAGAGGTATTGTATTTCTAAAAAAGTATAATGTTGTGCTATTACAACCATTTTCAAAAGGTATGCACATACCATATAGACATAACACGTAGTCCTACAAAAGTACTAGTTACATATAGTCGGACTCATCAAAATAGCCAACCAAAAAACAAAAAAGAAGAAAGTCCATGGTGACTTATGAAAGCACAATATGGAGAAATCCAGATCTCTCAAAAAAGACATAGACATCCCTGCTATGCTATCTTGATCACAGGTAGAGACGCAAAGATAGTGGGGGGCCCTCGTGGCCATCCTTCCATTTGCTGAAATGGATCCTCCCTTCTGAAACCTGGAGTGATTTTTTTAATAGTATGTTTGCTTCCACATTCTCTTCCATGTAGATATGATCAAATCTAATGATGTTGAATAATGTTAAAAGATCCTGGATCTTATCCATCCAAACCCTAAAGTGAAGATACTTGTAAATTTCTCTTGTAGTTTAACCAATCTATCACAGTCTTTGAATCCCCCGTGACATGTAGTTGATCTATTCCCAACCGATGTGCTAAAGATAAGGTAGCCCACACCCCAAGTAGTTATGCCCTAGTGTTTGTGCCCATCCCACAGTTGAAAGTCCACCTAGAAATAGTATTTTCAGATATCTTAATGATACACCCAGCCCCACTTAGGATACCATTTTCTTGCCCAACACCATCAAACCAACATATAGATGCCAAAGTACTGTCAGGTGACTTCTTGATTCTTTTGCAAATTCTTTTTTGTAAACACTGTGCACTAGGAATTTCCACCATCCTTCTGATTTTAATGCCAACTCCCTGTACTGTAGGAGTGGGAGATTCAAATATACACTTGTTTCTTTCCAACCAGATATACCAACAAGCCAATCATGGAAGGGTAATATAGACTTTTTCCAATTTCAGCCAATTTTCATAACAAATTGTTAAAGAGATACCTCCTCAAGGAGAACCAAGACTAAAAACAGTAAATAAAAAATTCCACAGGTGGAGAGTGAAAGGTCATTTTACAAACAAGTGTAATACGGTATCCTCGTCCCTGTGACAGAGTGGGAAGAAGCTCGGGCCTTCCCATCCTCTTTTCTGCAGAGTATCCCAAGTTAGGATTTTGTTCTCCAAAGCCAGCCAAAGGAAAAATTTGATCTTGTAGGTTAGATCCCAAGACCACATATTTCTAAGTCACCATGTTGTCCATCATGGCCAGAATTTTATTGCCATGGCATTATAAACATGTTTTACCGTGAGAAAACCCGACTGGTCACCACCAGTCTAGATTAACAAATCTTCTCTAGTCTGAAGATGGGCGTCAGTGTCAATAAGCACCTTGGCGAAAGAATGTCATTCAGTAGCCAAGGATCCTGAGAGTCCCGGCTCATCGTTGTTTCTCCACTGATTTGTAATGAAACCCAAGGAGGATTGTGCCTTGGCTTGATACAGGTAATGGATATTTTTTATTATTTAGTGCCAACAAGAGATCCCGTGATAGTAAAGAAGAATTGTCAATGTCCAAGATCTTGTCCATGCCGATTAGAACGGAATAACCATTTCCAGGCTTCCAACTTATCTAGTGTGTAATGAGAGGCAACAATTTCATCAATTTTTTCCATATCTGTGAGACCAAGGATTAAAAACTGTATATGTTCTGATCCAAGTAGCCACTGAGGAGTATGGAAGGTATTTATCTTTTATCACCTGATTCCATATCCCATCTTTCATTGGAACATGCCATAAGGAGTTTGCAGCTAATGCACGATTGAAAATGAAGAGGTTCCTCATACCCCAACCTCCTAAGTGTTTCGTCTTTGCAAGTATCTCCCAATTGCAGAGATGTAACCCATGTTCTTTACCACCACCCGTCCAAAGAAAGTCAAAGATCAATTTTCGAATCTTTGAGAGGAAAGAAACTAGGAACATCGCAAGGGCCATCCAATATACAGATTGAGTTTCCAAAACTGCCTTTGCAAGAGTACAACGAACTCCAAGTGATAACCAACGATTACACCAATGTTTAATCTTGTTTTCAAATTTTATGATAAGCCATCTCCAGTCTTCGAAAGAAGTTTTCTTCGCTTTTATGAAATACCCCAAATATCTAAAACCCTCGGACAACTCCATGAAATTGAATGAAATTACTTCCTTATATCTCTCTAGAGCTTCTCCTTGTATCCCCGAGTGGTGAAAAGTTGATTTATTAAGATTTACTTTTAATCTCGAGGCACAGCAGAAAAGTTCCAGTAATGTTTTAATCACCAACCACTCTTCAATAGATGCCTTTATCATGATAAGAACATCATCGAAAAATATAAGATGTAGAATTTTTAAGACCCCGGAGACCTTGACCCCAGTAAGGCTTCCCTCTGCTTGTCCTTTCTTCAGTAGTAGACTAATGCTCTCCATGATAATGATGAAAAGCAAGGGAAAGAACGGACACCCTTTTCGTAGTCCACGTTCACTATGAAAGAATGGGGAGGTCTCACCATTTATCAGGACATCAAAGGAGGAGCTAACAACACAGCTCATAATCCAATTAATAGAAAGGATATTGAATCATTTTTGTACAAGAATTAGATGCAGGAAATCCCAACTAACATAGTCATATGATTTTTTTAAATCCAATTTTAGAATAAGTGCTTTTTGCTTCTTTGCTTTAACACTATGTAGTCATTATTACGTCATCCCAATGGCATTCAAAATCTGTCTGCCCTTCAAGAAACCAAGTTGTTCGCTCGACAATGCCCTCGAAAGGATAGGTTTGATTCTATTAGCAATCACCTTTGAAATCAACTTATAGCATAAGTTACAGAGAGCAATGGGTCTGAAATCCCCGAAGGTCTGAGGATTATTCTCCTTTGGAATCAACGCCATGAAGGTAGAATTTAGTGAGCTTTGAATCTTACCTCTGGTTCTAGAATATTCAACTAGTTCCAATAGTTCATCTCCTACAACTTCAAAAAAGTGGGTGAAAAACTTGATCGTCCAGCCATTTGGGCCTGGATTTTTATCTTTAGCAAATAATTTTAAAATTTCCCAGAGTTCTTGTTTCGTGACTAGACAATCAAGGAGCAAGGAGTCTTCCACAGAGACAAAACGAGGGAATAACCTGGCTAAGTTCACTTGTTCCGCCGGTGAAGCAAGAGAGTCCACTTCGAACAACTTTTTAAAATATATAGTGGCCTCTTTTTTAAGAGCCTCTTGTCCTCTATGGATCTGATCGTTTTCATCATTTATCTCCCATATCTGTTTCTGGTTCCTTCAAGCGCTGGCATATTTGTGAAAAAAAATTGTATTCTGATCCCCACAATTCAACCAAATTTCTCGACTTTTTTGTCTCCAGTATTCCTCTTCAAGTAAAAGGATTTAATTACGCTCTGCCTCCAAGGCTTTCAAATGATAGTCAGTTGCAGTGTTCATCCCATCCCTCGACAGACCCGAGTAAACCACCCTGAGTTCCTCCTCCAACGTTTCCAGCCTATATAACTTAGCACGCCGCTTGAGTCTTTCCCAGGTTTTAATCTGAGCCTTTAGCACTTTTAGTTTCCACACAAATCTGTGTTGGAAATATGATTCCACCAAGAAACCAGTATCCATCAAAAACTCTTTTACAGTAGTTTAGAATTCATCCTCTCCCATCCCTGATGGGTTTAACTTGAATGGGCAAGCCACCGGAAACTGTTGAAAATCAAAATGGGATATCATTGGTGCATGGTATGAGACGTAGGGAAGATCCACCCATGATCGGTACCTACCCACATCATTTAATAAAAAATTTAAGCTAGGATACAATCCAATCGTTTTGCAATGCCTGCCCCCCTAGTTCTGCCATTCCTCCACGTAGGAACCACATCATCCGGGATCAGGTCCACCAAATGATAGTCCTAGAGCATAATTTTAAAATAATCTACAAGCTTGTCCAGTTGAGTCGTCGCTCCCCAAACCTCGTCAGCACCTGTAGTGAAATTCAAATCTCCTGCAAGAATCAAATTTTTAGCTGCCAGCAACCCATTCGCCGACACCTGATCCCAAAAAAATTGTCTCCCACTGTAGGGTCCATATACATTGAGTAAAGTGATATCTTTGTTGTTTTCTAAGGAGATGCCAGTAATAAAAATTCCTCCGCTGCAGAGTGAAGGTTCTAGAACAAACTTGTTAGAGTCCCACGTCACCAAGAGGCCACCCGAGTTTCCCACGGAGCTAAAAACACATGAATACCAGCTAGGGACACGCTTTAACATAAAATGACATGCCTTCTCCTCTTCTACAAGTGTCTCTCATAAAAAAATAATGTCAGCTTTGATTTTTCTAAGTAATCTGTGCATGGAGGCCAATTTCAGGGATTCCCCCACCCCTCTAATGTTTAAAGAGAGTAAGATCATGGTTTTTCTCGAGAAATGGATTTCATGCCTCTAAGCACCCCCAGAGTCTGTAACGGTAGTAGAGTGTGGGTCAGGTGTATCAGCAGAGAGAGTAGCCTTTTTGTGAGCGATTATCATCTTTATAGGAGAAGTCTTGAAACCTAGGCCCCTAGACCAAGCATAACTAGTCCCAACCCCCCCGAAACAATTCCCTGACCGACCAATTAGTTTAGTAGAACCTAAAAGAGTTAAAACATTTTTACCCTAAAAAGTAGAAAGTGGAATAGAAGCATCCACCTCACGAAGTAGTGGAACCAACCAGTCTAGGGTCTCCCCCAAAGTGCAGTCACCCGGTTCAGTCTCCTTGTAACTCGAGAGAGAAAAAAGGATCTTTTCCCCCCTCCTCCACCTCCATCTGAGCTCCCTCGGTATTCTCTTCAGCATCATTTATGGGTGCCCCCATCCCAAGAAAGGAGTTGGTAGGAGCTGGAGGACACAACCTAGTCTCCTCATGAGTAGTGTTATTCATGTTCGGGTTTTTCGAAGCCCTGTCCCCCAACAGGATTTGTGCAAAATACTCTAAGGAAGAGGAGACAACCTTTGTAACCGGCACAAGTATACAGGGAGAAATCAAGGGCTCAACCCCCAACTGTGTTGACGATTCCAAAGCTAACTTTTCCCAAGACGTAAGAGAATAAAAAAAAATGGGACATAAAGCTTTGAGTTTACCTGTAAGTGTGTCGGAACCCGAAAGGGTAGGAGAGTCTGAGGTCTCATAATGGTGGACTTCCTGTGTAAAAGAATCCATGCCAGTCAAGTCACATCTGGGCATCTTCCTGATTCGTGAGTTTTCTGACTCCTCCTCCTCCATGATACCCTGACAAGAACTTCTCGAATGTCTGGTCTTTCAGCAAAGAGTGCAACAGAAGAGAAGGCCCAAGTAGTCCAGCCTTTGAGAAAATACTTGGCCTCTCTATTGTATATCCAAAGTCTCCAACAAACCCGAGTGGATATCAATCTCCACCAATACCCTTCCCCAACTTTATGTCAGGTGCACCAAGTGACTTTTCGCTAATGCTGATAAATCGACCTAGTGCATTCCCTATAGTTGTCGGAGCCTTAACACTCCAAATATTAATTGTAAACCAGGTAGGAGAACCCACAAGTGCCTAAACTGGAAATATTCTTGTGCGAGATCAAAGGATATCCTCCACCGTTTGAGCATCAAACTCCCCTCGTCATAGGACCACAATCTATCTAGAATCTCTGTTGCATCGTCCAGCGAATGAAACTTGAAGCCGAACCAACCTCTTGAAAGGAAAAATAACTCCAGCGCATAACCCAAAATGGGTATACAGTTCGTCTTTACCCAGGTAAAGAGAAGAGTGGTACACCGCGAGTGATATGAAAACCTCCCGACCAGATCATTCAGCGCTAAGTTAATCGCTTCCTCCAAGCCAAGTTCGTCCCCTAGCACCATTTTCTGTCTTGTCTGGTTTGGTAGCCAAGGTTTCTTTCCATAAATTCTTCGGGAACAGACTTTGGAGAAACTATGCTAGCACCACCACAAGGTGGCATAACTACATAGTTGGGATGCAGGAGAAATCTGCTAGCATCTACACTCACAAGAGGTGAATGTGCAGAGTAACCTTAACAGACTTTACAAATGGAGCTATTCCTTTACGACAATGTGATGTTGAAATCGGAAGGAGCATTGTATCCAAGGGAAATAACTCATGAGTTGTGAGGTGTACAATGTTTAAATGAGCTGCAAGCAGATTAAATAAGCTCGCATTCTCCTAAGCCTCCTCGTCATTCGCACTCATAAGTGCATTGACGACAACTTTCGTCATGGAAGCTACAAAAAACTAAGGAGATACTGCCATCTAACTCCCACTGGGACCTCCTCGGGGGGGAAGCCAAGGTAACCTCAAGGTTCAGTAGATAACAGTTAAAGCCAAGTAATGTATCACTGAAGGTCTAGGCAGATAAGACAAGAACAATAACGCCCCTGTCAACTCCAAGGAAAGGTTGGGAGGCCAAAGTGGGAAGTAAAATTTAGCGGAGTCTCCAGCGTTAGTTCACCCCTGTCACCTCCAACCGGCAGAAACTCTTACAAGTTTTAACAGAGGATTTCCACCCAAAAAGGCCCTCCAACGCTAGCATTGATTAACTTAAAAATGTTTTAGAGGGCCACCAGTACCACCGCCAATAAAAACAACGCCTAGAGCCTCCAAACTCTGGAATGCCATCAAGAGCTACCCGCTAAAAAGGACCCCGATTAAAGCCCTATTCTGGTATAGGTAAAAGACCCATATTCCTTAAGAAACTTCCCAAAGCCCGCCAAGTTCCAACATCCATCGTCATTAAAATCCTCCATATAGTAACAGGTTTAACACATTGACCAATTCTTACATGAATAATTCAACAAAATGTAATCAGCCAAGTTCCAACATCCATCGTCATTAAAATCCTCCATATAGTAACAGGTTTAACACATTGACCAATTCTTACATGAATAATTCAACAAAATGTAATCAATAAAAAACAACAAATTTATGTATTTAACCGTTAAAAAATTAATAATAAAAAATAATATTATTTTCCTTTTAAACAATGTAAAAGCTTTTATATATATATATATATATACACTAAAGTTTGACTTGTCATTTTTTCCCACGTCCGATTTCCATGCCACCGCAAACCTAAAGACGAGAATGGATAGTGGTTATGGTCCAACTCTATTTAAAACATCTTTAATTCAATATAGAAATGGACAAGATGGATAAACTTTTGTGCAATTTTCAAGTGCATATCATTAAGTGAAATGTTTAGATGGTTAATAAAATGTTTAAAGTATGATTTGTTATTTTATTTTATTTTTTATAGTTTTTAATGAGTTAAAAATAGTTTAATCATAATTTCATTCCAATAACAATTATATATATATAAACATATTTTATTAAAAATGCAAAGTTATTCAATACATATAAATATATTTTATTAAAAATGTAAAGTTAAACACAAAAAGAGAAGTGGGGGAATAATAGAGAAAACTTAATATGTTTTTTCTATTATTCCCCCTCCCCCATCCGGGGATAATAGAGAAAACTTGACATGTTTTCTCAATTATTCCAAATATGTTTTCTCTATTATTCTCCCCACCCGGGGGATAAAAGAAAAAACTTGGTGGGGGAATAATAGAGAAAACATATTATTCTCTATTATTCCCAATGTTTTCTCTATTATTCTCTCCACCCCCACCCTCACCCTCATATATATTTTTTTCTCTATTATTACCCCTACCTTCACCCTCACCCTCATATATTATTATTATGTTTTCTCTATTATTTCCTCCACCGCCACCCTCATATATATGTTTTCTCTATTATTCCCTCCACCCCCACCCTCACCCTCATATATTATGAGGGTGGGAGTGTAGGGAATAACAGAGAAAACATATTATATTTTTTTCTATTACTGCCCCCACCCTCACCCTCGTATATATGAGGGTGAGGGTGGGGGTCAGGGGAATAATAGAGAAAACATATTATGTTTTTTCTATTATTCCTTCCACCCCCACCTATGTTTTCTCTATCATTCCCCCCACCCTCATATAGGGTGGGGCGGGGGTGATAATAGAAAAAACAAGGTTTATATGAGGGTGGGGGATAATAGAGAAAACATAATATGTTTTATCTATTATTCCCGGGGGTGGGGGGGGATAATAGAGAAAACATGTTTTATGTATTTCCCCCCCCCCCCATGAGGGTGGGGGGGGTGGGGGAGGGGAATAATAAAGAAAACATGTTTTCTCTATTATTCTCCCCATCCCCACCCTCCCGGGGGAATAATAGAGAAAACATATTTTCTCTATTATTCCTCTCACTCCCACCCGCTCATATTATTGTTTCTCTATTGTTCCCTCCAGCCCCACCCTCATATATCATGGGGTTGGGGGGAATATTAGAGAAAATCTATTATACATTTTCTCTAATATTTTCATCTACCCTCACCTTCATATAAATATATTTTATTAAAAATGTAAAGTTGAACACAAAAATTATTTGAACTTTATTGATATTTATTTATATATTGCGAAACAAAATAATAATAAAAATGGAATGTGTAATATTTACCATAAATAAAGTTGGATAATTGTTTTTTTCTCTTTTAATTAATCGTTTCAAAAAGCTTTTGAATTTCAAAAAAATTAATCACATAAGTGACGTGAACACACTTTTTTAGAATGTTGGAAAAACCCTCCTACATACTGAGATGTAAAGACTTCCACTCCCTCCCTTTCTATAATAAACTTCCATTTCAAATTGTGGATGTGCATCTTTTTTAATCATTTTTTACAGAACTATTTTATTTTCGTGATGATGGGTAATAATAATAGTGTAGTTTCATCTTAGTTCTAACTCTGGATCTACCATGGACTGATAGGGATCAAATCCATTATAGTGATAACTTTTTTATATTTAAAAAAAGCGAGAACTTAAGATGGAGCATTTCTAGGGTGAGGATTTAAGATGGAGTTGTGTTACTTGTAATGACATGCAATTGTTTAGAAAATCAGAATTGAGCTTGAAAATAAATCTCATCATATAATTTTCTTTGGTAATATTTGATCATCGTATATTTATGTCCAACAATATATGTTTATTATATTCATATTCTAATTACATTCATTTTATTTTCCTTTTATTATCTCGAGTGTTTTAGCACTATGTTTTTGTATTTCTATTTGAATTTTATTCCATTTTGTTTGATATAATTGTATGTAATGTAGATCACTCCCACCTTTAACATACTATTATTGATAGCTTCACTAAATAGTTATTTAAATAAATGTAATTTTATTTTTTTTGAAGTGTCATATCACTCAAATCAATCTACTAAATCATTTTGCAAACCAATTTATTTATGACACATTGATTTTTTTGTTGTGAGTGTGTGTGTCAAGTGTAAACTTCATGTTGAGCACGAAATGAATTACACATCATATCTTCGTCGACAATAGGCCTCACAAATGTTTTAACTATAGTTTTTTTACTTTCAACTATATATATAAAGAGAACATGTGTTCCCTCCTAATAGGTCACAAGTTCAAATCCAGAGGGGGGTAGGGTATGTATACCTCCCCAGTCAAATCGTTGTGTTGAGGGGGTCCCTTGACCTATAAACAAGGGGATCTCATATGTCATGACCTCAAAATTAAATTATTGTTATTATTATAAAATGATGATCACCTTAACCACCACCACCGTCATCATTTATAATGTTGGAATATTTTATTTATGGCGAACATTGAAATATTTTTTTCTTATTGATATTTCTTAAATGGTGGGTGTCAACTCCATGTTGAGCACGGAAGGAATTACACATCTCTCCCATACTAGGCTGTAGAAAGTGCTTCTTTGCGCAATTATTTGAAATGGCAAAAACATAATTGATTTCCAACAAAACTATAATATAGAAATACCCATTAGTATTACTATTCTTAGATTGATATGGTGCAAATTTTGAGAGTTCAATTATTTATATAATTATATATTATTGTTGATTATAATACATTTTAAATTTTCTATTTTATTCTTAACAAGTTTATTTATTTATTTTTTTATTAATGTATTATTAGATTATTCAATGCATTTTTATTTTACAGCTTTTTAACAGATTTATGCTTTTGGTTTATTTTTATTTAGTCAACATTTTTGTTTTCAATTTCTTGCATCTTCGAAATATTGCTCAAATTCTCAATCCTTACCATTAATTCATTATCGTGATGATGAACCCTATTCGAAATGTCGATTTACAAAAGGAGTAAGCTAAACATCCTACCTATTTAGGTTTGTCAACGACTATGTCTTTCACATCTCCGACAAGCCTATCTCCAGTCGTTTAACGTTGTCGTCTACAAACTCCGTTAATGTGTGCTCTGTCGTCTACCCTATGTCGTGTGCTTCGTCCGCCATACATTGGCTGCAGGGAGTTTGGTGATATCATTTAGTACACCTCCACCTGGCCTCGATGTTTCAACCCATTCGAATACTCTCGCGCCAACCCTTTGGACTCCCTTGTTTCTCTATTTCCTCTCCTCTATTGTTGCAGGTCCAACTCAAGGAGTCAGAGGTCCCTCTGACTTGAATCATCAGTTCCATGCAGGTCAGTGTATTTCTCACGCGCGAGTTCTCTTTTGGTATTTCTACGTATCTCGCTTAGTATTTCTCATCGTGTAGTTACATATAATGACCCAAAAAACTGGCTGGTCATTTTGATCTTTAGAACGAAGTAACATGTCACCCTTAAAAATTGCAGTCTCTTGGTCTTACATCAAATCTTTTTTTATCGTTTCTATTGAAAATGGTTATGTTTTGTTGTTCATGTCGATAATATGCTATAGCACATAGATTATGAAGGTTAATGGTCTTTTTATCTTTCTTCTTCAAGGGCTTCGAGATTTCAACTTTGTCCCAGCTTCTCAAACCAAGTTCCTTATTCCTTGATGTTACTCCTATGTGAAATAAGCTTTCTCCTATGTGGTATAAACTATGTAGATTTTCAATTTTTCGTCAAACCCAAGTACCATTTGTTATATAACTATTGAAAGGTCTAAATTTCTGCCCACACCAGGGAAGAATGAGTGGATAATTTAATGAAATTTGTTGACTATTCATCACATTCGTGGTTCATAAGTAGATGATGAATATTATGATACCTTCATACTCAACACACATGCAATGCAATTATGTTAGTGCCACATTATAACATACATGTGGAAAATTTGGGAAATAATGCATATTCATTATAACATATTTTTGTTGGGAGATTACGAAAATTACAATGCATCTGTTGATTTATTTTTTCTGAAATCAAAGGTCCAATGAATCCCCTATCATGGAGAGGTGGATGCATGCACATTCTATAACCTTGTAGGGGCCCAGAGGGATCCGTCAACACTCTTATACTGAGTACCCATGCAAAGTTGTTCATCCATGACCCTTGAGCCCTAGAAGATGCCTAAAGTTTTAAATACCCTCATTCAAGAATGAGCGGAGAATTTAGTCCCAGTTGCTCAAACCAAGTTCCTTATTCCACTGTCTTTCCATCTTGCATTATGAAGTTCTATTTCAAGTTCGTTCCATTTACCTTGTTAATCACTCAGTGAAAATAAATAGTTAAGAGAAAAAAAAAAAAAAATCAGTCAGGAGTTTGAAGTTCTATTTCATGTTCGCGTCATTTACCGTGTTAATCAATCAATGCAAATACACCAAATACAGCTTATATTATCCTCCTCATATAAGCAATCTTTTCCCCCATTGAGAGCATGACTATGACGAGATACATATTGTACAAGAATAAGTTAAGCAACATGGAATACAAGAGGATTCCTAAAATTGCTTCAAACTCTATCCAAAACAACATTTGGCTCAAGCAGGAACGACACAAGGATGCCCAGACTTGGCTAGACCATTGGGGAATAAAGGAACATCTCATGTAGCATAATAAGGATAATATTAAAAATATTATTACATTAAAATTTAAGGAGAAAATGTGGTGCGATATAGAGTTTGAGGGAAAAACAAAATTAAGATATTATGAGGTAATCAACCCTAATCTAGAAGATCAAAAATATATTTTTTGTTTTAACAAGTGTAAAGTAAAAAATAAACATTACTAAAATAAGGACAAAAGCTCCATAGTGAAATTGAGTGTTGGTAAATTCTCAAAATTCCATGGGATGAAAGAGTTTGTCACCTTTATGATTGTTATCCCCATTTTGTGGGATAACTAAGGAGATCATGTCTCGAGGCCCTCAGGTTGTATATATGGAGTGTCAAGAGACTACATGACCAAAAATATCCACTTGCACAGATGGAGACCCTTCTGACCACCACAAAGGTCAGGATTTTCAGATGGCATCCACCACACCAATTGGCTTCCCAAAGGCATTGAGCATTCCTCCATGAAGTACAAGTCAGGTATTATGGTGAGTGTCATTTCAATATTTGAGGCATTTTGAGTATGTTGTATCCTAGACTACTTTAGATTTCATGACATATGCTTGGACATAATGCATTTTGCCATGTTTCACCTTGGTGGTTGGCATTGTGCCCTAGTAAGTGGTCTTCCTCGGGAATGGTTTTTCTACTAGGAACTCCCTTGAAGAACCATTGTACCATTCCCAACCATACTTATCACTTTCCATCACTAAAACCCCCCCATTTCCTTGTCTCTTGGGATTTTAGGGTGTATTGACCCAAGAAGGGGTTGTTCCTCATTCTATGGGAAGAAGGGGTTGTCCCTCATTCTATGGGAAGAAGGGGTTGAAGTCCCAGAGGGATTCTTGTTAGTTAAAAAGATAAAAGCCTATATATAAAACTTCCATATGCTTCACCCAGGTATCCCCCGAGAAAGCAATGAAATGCTTCTCTGTAAGAAAAAGGGTTACCCACAAGAATAAATGATTCTGAATGCTTAAAGGGTTAATTGGAGGATCAAAGGTCTCATCACAAGATGGCCTATCATGATCATGGGTATCTAGTGGTATAACACTACCATCATCTCGTCAGCAAGCCAGGATAATGGCTCTCAGTTGCATGGTTGAGACAAAGGGGGTCTCATCACGAGCCAACCTTTTCATTTCCGCAAGGTATTTGTAAGTGACATTGTCATTATCCGGACACCACGCCAGGGCAGTGACCTTCAACTTGTCCTTAAAACATGAAAGAAACAAAAAAATGGCAAGAGGATGGGCTTCGAAAAAGTGCATTGCAAACGAAGGTGCCACACATCCTCTACAAAGGCACCCATGAATGAGACACTACAACCCCTTGTATGTCATGAACCCCATGCCCAGTGAGTCTTGATCCATAACCACTTCATCTACTTCACATGGCTTAGAGATGGATAACTTGGGAAACACTCCTTGACCTAGGGAAAGATCTAGCCAATAGGACACCTTGTCAACCCTCCCATATCGAAGCTTGGCAAGTTGCATAATCTCTTTGAGCACTTATTTGTTTGACTAGGTAATATTTGATGCACATTCTTAGGTGGCTCATTTATTGATTTCATTTACTCACCATGATATTATGACTTGATATCCTTAGAGGGCGTGCTTATTTGTCTTTGTTGGACCTAGTTGGTGGACAGTTTTGGTCAAGGGACAAGCCTAGCTTGTGCTTCCATGGGGTTTGAATCCCATAGGTTGGATGCCAAGGGCTCGCATGCGGATGAGAAATACATACCTTCAGAGACCTAAAATATTTTATGGACGATGAGACCTAGCCCTTACATGCCAAACATTTTTCCTAGGAGAGTCAAAACGTCACCTTTGGAGGCTTGACATCACCTAGAGGGACTAGGGTTTGGAGGTGAAGACATGGTTCATTGATATGTGGACATTTTGAGGAGAAGAAGGCCTTGACCATGAGGAGATGGCATAGATGATTGAGATGTGGCCTTTGGAGGCCTAAGGATGCATCTCCAACTCCAACGACTTGCTCCTAGTGTCAAAACATCCCCTAAAAGGGTGACATCCTCTTGTTTTAGGGTTTTCTTTGTGTAAAAGTGAACTTAAAGATTAATTGTTTAAAATTATTTGTGTAAAGGGGAAATATTAGGGTTGTTGACCTCTAATCTTCTGGTTTACCCTAAACTTATGTGGACAAACTATGTTAGTGACATTTTGTATAAATAGAGATCATAATATCTCATTTTAAATAATAACTCTCCCATTGTGAGAAGTATTGAACTAAAAATTTTGCTACCCTTGGGGGTTTTTGCTATCTTGTGCTATGATATGGTTTCTCTTTGGTTTTGGAGTTGATGGTGATGATGCACTAGCCTTTGGAGGTCATTCTTTGGCTATTGTGGTGATTATCTTGTCATCTTATGGTCCATCTTGTTGTTATTTGAATTGGTAAGCCTTTTACTTATTGTTATCATTTGTAATTCAAGCATAAAGGTTGATCTTGCTAAGGCTAAGTAGTGAGTATAGGTGCATACACCCCTACTTTAGCTTCATCATAATTTCAAGCATAGAATTATTGTTTTGCAAGGGTTTGCTAAGGAAGTATAAGTGAATACACCCCTTAGTCTTAAACCCTAGCTAGGTTGCTTGCCTTGGGGAATAAGAGTATTTATACTGTAAATGTGTTGAAACTGCATAGAATATATCTAGCTAGCAAATGACATACACGGTTTGTAGAGAAAATATGAAAAAAGAGAAGGAGGAGAGAAAGAATGGAAGAATTCTCATTAACCAAATGAATGAATGATAATTTACACATGATATACTTTGTATAACTCAACTAATGCGCACTGTAGGAGAAGCCAATGTGCCAAAGTGGTGGTATAAATTGATCTAGACACACACCAATAGTTACGAGAGTAAAATGCCACCTAGTCTAGTCTCTCAGGCAGTTACGGGAGTGAACTATCACCTAGTTTGAGTTAACAAGTCTCTCAGTCTTTAGTTAACTGACTGAAACATAGTGAAAGTGAGGAGGAGATGAGGGAATCATGAGTAATGCGCTAGTCTGGTGATAATCCCAAGGACAATGCGCATTATCTGGTGATGATCCCAATGTTGCATGGTGTTGATCCCAATGTGGCATCTAGACTCCACTCAAATGATCAAACTGAAGTGTGAACTGAAGAGAATATTCTCCTAGAGGAATTTTCTCCTTAAACTATAGGAGACTAAATAATGACTAATAAACATAAAGAAAACCTTAGGAAAAATAAATCCTAGGTGTGTGTGAAGTATCTCCAACACCCCTTCTGAACATCACTATGGTGAAAATAAAGAATGGGTCTCGGCAACAAGTCCATGTTAGGTACCCAAATACAAAAGATACACTGAAATAAATGAGGAAAGAGGGAAATACTCATGGGAAAACCCCCCCTCAAAGTACAATGTATGTAAAAAGAAGAACTGACAGTTGCTAGGAAATTGTGTCCTTCACTCCAAGACGACTGTGTAGAGAATGAATCTTATGCTCAGTGAAGGTCTTGGTGAAGATATATGCAGTCTATTTTGTTGAAGGAAGGAACTACAGGTCGATGATCCCCTTGTGTACTAAGTCCTGGATGTAGTGCATGTGGATCTCGATGTGCTTTGTTCGCTGCCTCTAAACTTGATCTATGCAGAATAACAAGTGCTCTGGTTGTCACACCAGATGACGATCGACCGATGAAACTGAATGCCCAAATCAGTGAGAAAATGTTGTAGCCACATAGCTTGAATGGTTATGTTAACTACCCCTTTGTACTTTGCCTCAGGTGAAGATAGAGAAATAGTAGCATGCTTCTTGCTCAGCCAACAGATAGGCCCAGAACCAAGACAGAGTGAGTAACCAATGTGGACTTGCGATCAATGTTATAGCTAGCCCAGTCAAAATTAGTGAACCTGATGAGGTCCAATGTACAGTTTGTTGCATAGTGAATCCCAAAGGTGATGGTGCCATGTACGTATCGAAGGATATGCTTTGCAACCTTCCAATGTAGCTCATGCGGATCCTGCATGAACCTGGAAACTACTCCAACTGCATAGGAGCGGAATGCTCTAGAGTGTGTGATATATAACAATCTCCCCACTAGTTGTATGTACAATGTGTTTTCCACCAGTGGAGTGTCCCCACCATCCTCAAGTCTGACTCCTGATAAGAAAGGTGTCGGGGCAGACTTGCAGTCTGTCATGTGAAATCTCTCAAGGAGATCTTGTGCATACTTGGCCTGAGATAGTTTGATGCCTGATGCATCTAGGTTGATCTTGAGTCCAAGGAAGAAATGTAGCGGACCCATGTCCATCATAAAGAACCTGTCATGCAAAATACTCTTGATTGCAACAATCGTTGAAGTTGAGCAACCGGTGATCAACAAATCATCAACATACAGAACTAGGAGTAGAAGTGAATCAGTCGTCTTGAGCATGTAAGCATTCGGGTCTGACTTACAACGTACAAATTTCTGTGATAGCAGGCATGAGTCCATATTGGCATACCATGCCCTCAGGGCCTACTTGTGGCCATAAAGAGACTTCTTCAGACAATAGACCAAAGATGAATCCTGCATAAATCCCTGGGGCTGCTCCATATAGATCTCCTCAGAGATATCTCCATGAAGAGATGCATTCTTTACGTCCATCTGATGGATTTCCCATCCTCTGGTTGTCGCAATGGCAAGTGCCAAACGTACGAAATCTGTTAGCACTGGAAGTCACCCCTGGATTGCGGCAGAGGTAAGCCCAGTACCCATCAGTTTGTGTGTCACAATGAATAAATTTAAGAGTGTTCTAATGGACGCAGTCTCAAGATAATATCGCTTCAACTCAGGAAACGGGGCTGGCATGCATACGCAGATGAGGTCTTGATCTAGCTTCACTCAGTAAGTTGTAGTAAAGGTGAGTAGGGGGGAGAACTTGAGGAGAGTGAAGAGGTCTGCTATGGACATCAGGTCTTCTAGCAGCCTAAGGGGGGAAAACTCAGAAGACAAGATCCTCTTGATTCATATTTTCAGGGGACTAAATGAAATCATCACTAAACTGATATCAAACATACATCACAATTCAATGACAACCACCCGACTGGATCATCCATGCCCGAACCATTCAGTGTTGGGAGGAAAAGGGAACACGGAAACTGATTAAAACTGGTCACGATGTTACTATGATCAAACCTACATCACAAAAACATAACTACCCTCGACTGGATTCTCCATGCCCGAGTGTTCTAACACAGTTGTTTACAGATATATGAAAAGAAGCTGACTTATATTAAACAAGAAGTCTCAAATATAGATACATAACCAGGAGAACTAGAGCTTCATTAAAACTTTACAATAGGAGAGCCTAGCTCAACCATAGACCATAACAAAATGTCAAACTAACTCCTATATACTCAGAGCAACTCGCCCCTCCAGTAGAGGAGCGAATGAGTCATTACATTCAAATCTTTACGTGTGCATGATTTTCTTGCAGACTGTGCACACAGTCTTTTGTCTGACACAAGCTCAGATCGGCATGGATTTTGCAAGGAAAACTGTCCTTAGGGGTACCACGACCCGACTCATCCATACCCTCCATGCCTTCCATTTATGGTTGAAACGAGGTCTCAACCACCACCCCTGCTTTCATTTACTATTTTCATCGTGATCGGGATGAGTTCTGACCTCCATGAATGCTCTAGGCGGTGCCCGTGACTTTGTTGAATTAATCTCGGTGCCTCGAAACCACGTTGCTTTCTTTCGCAATCAATAAAGGCGCTTTCAGCCTTTGGCACAGCTCCTTTCTATCAATCAAACCTTGCATGTGACCTTAGGCCGCGACCTAGAGCTTACCTCCAAAGGTGCTTTCAGGAGTTTTCATTGTGCTAACCTCCAGATTTTTCGATATCAGAATCAGCGAAATCGCTCATCTGACCGATGGTTAGATCTGCTTCTCAACTAATCGATGTGATGCCCCCTCTAGACTCTGAATTAGTCCTCTATGCGTGACTGGGGTCGATTGTTTCTCCTCAACCCCTCTGTCACATGACCACGAGTCGTGACCTCGCGCCTATCTCCAAAGGCGTTTCAGGATTTCGGCTGTCGGGAGTTTCCACACTCCTGCCTTAAGATTTCCCAATCCGCGAAACCACCGATCAGGCGCCACGTGCTCCATTAGTTTGAATGGCCGAGATCTATTTCGTGTTTCACGAATCCTCATGAATTTTCCCTCTTACTTTCCTAATTCACGAAACCGCGAAAAGCTGATCCAACGGTTTAGCTTTCTCCTTTGATCAACGACTGCGATCTCTTCGGGATTTCGCATTTCGGGAGTTCTGATGACTCTGCTCCTCAATCGCTCTATCTCGCAAAACCACTAAAATGCTAATCGTGCACCACGTGTCCTTCCCAGGATCAACAGCTAGGATGGCCTCATGATTTCGAGGCTTTGTCAGATGCTAAAATTCATGTAACTCTGTGATCCTGATAACCCGATGGTCAACAATCAAATCTGCTTGATGGATCTCTATCATTGACAACTGATCTTGCTCGCTCGCCTGATTTGAGTTCATTTCAGACCGCTCTAAGTGTTGCGCTTTGTGCTCGTAGCTACGACCTGCGACCCTTGACAACTATATGTGATAACAGAATCCATCTTCGCTACTGAAGCGAAGGTCTCATCATAGTCAATACCGTGCACCTGTTGAAATCCTTTGGCAATTAGACTAGCTTTGTATCTGCTAACCTGTCCATCCACTACGCTCTCGGTCCTGTAGACCCATCTGCACTTGACAAGTTTCCTTCCTGAATGAAGGGGAACCAGATCCCAAGTCTGGTTCTCAAAGAGAGAGTTGTACTCCTCCTACATGGAGGATTCCCAAATGAGATTTCCAGCAGCCTCGCCATAGGACTATGGATCTGAAGACTGAACCAAGAAAATATGCATGGGTGGCATAGGTTCAGTGGCAGTGAGTGTTGTTGGATTACTCATAGCAGGGTGAATCAATAATAGAGAAATCCAATCCTTTTCTAACCATAATATGCAAGTGTTATATCAATGTAGCATTATCATCCAATAATTGCAGAGTAGATAAACAATGAGTAAATGAGAAATCATACA
This sequence comes from Picea engelmannii, assembly GCA_009831015.1. Lineage (NCBI taxonomy): Eukaryota > Viridiplantae > Streptophyta > Pinopsida > Pinales > Pinaceae > Picea > Picea engelmannii. The sequence continues at coordinate 293,248 of ML781963.1, read as the reverse complement.
CATACACAATACGCCAATGTTTTTATGTGGAAATCCAAAGTTGGAGAAAACCACAGAATATGTTTTCTTATATGTCTTTAAGAATTACATTCATTGGAAGCACCAACTTCCTTTGTTTTCCAACTACAACTGGAAGGAGGCTTCAACCCCCTAGTTTCTCAGGATACAACCTGAGGGAGGCTCCAACTCCCCAATTCTTTGGCTACAACTAGAAGGAGGCTACAACCCCTTATGTTCTCCAGCTACAACTAGAAGGTGGCTACAACCACCTGTCCTTGCCCCGTCTAACTCCCTGAAATAAAAATAGAATGATGGAACCATTGTCACACTATCACTGTGAGATATACTGTTGTAGACTTGTACCAATCAACATGTAATCAATTTGTACCAAACAACTTGTAATCAGATTGTACCATAAACAAGTGCATCAACCATGCACCAACCTGTACCTCAACCTGTGCCATCAACGACTGCATCAACCATGCACCAAATACGTACCAATCATGCATCAAATACACATAAACTATGACTCATCAAGATGTACCAACATCATCAACTATACACCTCATGTATGTACCAACTCATCAATTACTTGTCTCAACCATGTAACCAACATGTACCTCAATTGTAGAAACTGAATATGTCACTGAGAAACCTGTCACTATATACTCATCAACCAATCTGATCTGATCACATATACCTCGGACACTATACCACAAGTTTGTACCTCAAACCATGTGCTATAACCTCATTGTTATACAACCTCTATCTGTACCAATAACTTCATCAACATACCTCAACCAAAAGCCCTTTTTCTTCTTGTAGCGTTTTGTTGTCGTGATTTTTCTGTCGTGGTTATTTTGTTGCTATTTTTCTGCCGCACTTTTCCTGCAACATTTTTTCTGCCGCACTTTTTCTGACGCACTTTTTCTACCATGATTTTCCTGCCGCACTTTTTCTGTCGCAGTTTTCTTGGTGAGATTTTTCTGCCACACTTTTTTTCCCGCAGTTTTCCTACCGCAATTTTTCTACCGCACTTTTCTCTATCAATAATAGCTGCCCAAATAACCTTTCACAAAATAGATATTCAATGATATTCAATAGGTGATTAAATGAGAGACCTTTGCCTCTTATTTATACTTTCATGTAGCATCCTCAAGGGGTTACCTATTAACCATCTTAACCCATTTTCCTTATTTTAGGGTTAACCCACTTATAACCACTTGTCCACTTAACTTAACCACTTTCCATAATTAGTAAGTTCTACATTAACTTTATTATCTAAATATTTTTTTTTGCATCCTCTTTGACTTATAGTACACTCATCACTTCACTTTATTATTTAAATAATTTCTTCTTTGAAAACACTTTGACTACTTTGACCTTTTGGGGCTTCTAGATGACTTGTCAGGGTTCTCCAACTTCATATGGCCATAACTCTCTAACTGTGAGGAGTTATGTGACATTCCACATACCACCGAAAATGGAATGACATGTAATATCCATCTAGAATAGTCTTACCTGCAAATATATCAAAACTCATACCATTATCCATCAAACAAACTTGGGTCCATTACCCAAACCTTTGTGCTATCGGAATTTGCCACCGGACTTTCTTCAAGGGTTGACATCAATGACAACCAACCCAATTAATCAACAATTTCCCCCTTTGGCATTGATGGCAACACTCAGATGCACTATTGAATTCATGTCATGCAATATTGAATTCATATCACTCATGTTCCCCCTGTGACCATCGCTCCCCCTAAAACCATGCCTCTGTGCTCTGCATCCGATAAACATTTCTCCCCCTGAAACCATGCCTCTATGCTCTACATTTGATAAATCTCTCCCCCTTTGTCATCAATGGCAAAGGTATCTTTCCATCCGGGGTTGCTCCCCCTAACTGAACTCTTCCTGAAACTTATCTCCCAACCTGAACTATCCTCTTTATGGTGTTTCCTCATGTACATCTGAGACACATAAGATAAGCATTAAAAAGCATTCATTTTGGGGTAGAAATTACTCTGAGTCTCTGGCGAAGATACTCAAAGGATTCTCGTGGAAGCGGTTTTGTAAAGATGTCTGCCACTTATTCTTTTGTGCCTACATATTCAACTCTGATGTTATTCTCTGCAACATGTTCCCGTAGAAAGTGATACTTGATTGGAATGTGTTTCGTCTTGGAATGCATCACCAGGTTCTTTGAGATACTTATGGCGCTTGTATTATCAAAATAGATCGGAATGGAATCATCATACTCAACCTGTATATCTGTCAGAGTTTGTTTCAGCCATAGAACATGTGTACAACATGTTGTTGTTGCAATATACTCTACATCGGTTGTAGATAAGGATATTGATGATTGTTTCTTGCTTAGCCATGATACTAAATACTCACCCAAGTAGAACGTTGTTCCATTGGTGCTTCGTTGATCATTAATGCAACATGCCCAATCGTCATCTGCATAGGCAATAAGTGATAGATCCTTTCCTTTTGGATACCATAATCCAAACTCTTTTGTTCCTTTGAGAAATCTAAAAATTCTCTTCACTGCTAATACATGTGATTCTTTTGTGTTGCTAGAAATCGTGTCACTTGTCCAACTATTTGCATTACTTCTGGTATGGATGTTGTCACATATAGTAAGTTGTCAATCATCGACCTGTATTTCCTCTGGTCTGTAGACTTTGAAGTATCATGTTTGCTCAACTTGCAACCGGTTTGCATAGGAGTGGTAACTGGTTTGCAATCTTCCATTCTGAACCTCTTTAACATTTCTCTGATATACCTAGTTTGAGAAATAAAAATTCCTTGGTTTCTTTCACATATCTGAAGACCCAAAAAGAAGGATAGTTCTCTGAGTAATGACATTTCAAATTCATTCTGCATATCCTTTGCAAATTTATCACTTAACATGTCATCATTGCTTCCAAAAATAATATCATCAACATAAACTTCAATTAATAAAATACTATCTTGAGTTACCTTGATGTAGAGGTTGTTGTCTGCACTTCCTTTTCTAAACCCTGACTGTTGTAGATATTTATCCAGTCTAGAGTACCCTGCTTTAAGAGCTCGTTTTATACCATACAAGGCCTTCTTCAATTTACACACATAATATGCGTTCTCTGACAACTGAAATCCTTCTGGTTGTTCAAGGTAGACTTATTCTTCAAGTTCCCCATTTATAAAAGTTGATTTCACCTCCATATGATACACTTTAATATTCTTGGAGCATGCATAAGCTAGAAGCAATCAGATTGTTGTCATTATGGAAACTCGGGCGAATGCCTCTTCAAAGTCGATTCCTTCAACCTGTGTGTATCATTTACACACGAATCTAGCTTTGTTCCTTGTAACATGTACATCTTCATTCAATTTATTTCTGAATACCCACTTTGTGCAAATCACATTCTTATTATTTGATCTTGGAACCAATTCCCAAGTGTCATTCTTCTCTATTTGATATAATTCTTCATCCATGGCCTTATTCCAAAATTCATCCTTGCTGGCCTCTTCAAAACTGTTTGGTTCAATCGTAGATGAGAGTGCTAGGTGCGTTTGTTATGGTGAACGAACTCTTCTTCTAGTCTCAACTCTTGCATCTTTGTTTCCGATAATCTGATCTAAAGGATGATTCTTATGTACTCGTTTGTTAGGTGTCTTTGGAGGCATTTGTTGAACTTGTTCTTCTACTTTTGTCTAATCATATTCATCTTCTCCTTCTACTTCTTCTTCATCTCATGCATCTTCTTCGTAAATTTGTTCCATTGATTCATTTTTGTCTTCCTTTAATTCACATCCACCTGTTTCATCAATTGTTACATTGATGCTTTCCACAACTTTGTTCAACCTTAGATTGTAACACTTGTATTATTTCCTTGTACTTGAGTAACCAACAAGTACTCATTTGTCCACACAAGAGTCAAACTTTCTCATTCTTCCATCTTCTCTTTTGATGTAGCATTTGCTTCCAAATACTCTGAAGTGCTTCACATTTGTCGGTCTTCCTTTCAATAGCTCGTAGGGAGTTTTGTCAGTGTTGTTTCTAAGCATTACAATGTTTTGAATGTGAACCGTTGTATGCACTGCATGTGTCCAAAAGATATCTGTCAATTTGGAATCCATTAACATTGTTCGAGTCATTTCATGTACTATCATGTTCTTTCTTTCAACAACTCCATTATGTTGAGGTGTCCTGGCAATGGAGAATTGTCTTTTTATTCCATGTCTATTGTAGTAGTCAATAAATTCCTTTGAAGTGAACTCCCCTTCATTATCAGATCTTAAACATTTGATTTTTGAATCCATTTCATTTTCAACCATTTCCTTGTAGACCTTGAAGTTTTCAAAAGCTTCTGACTTATTCCTGAGAAAGCAAACTGCAATCATTCTTGTATAATCATCAACTCATAACATAAAGTATTTCTCACCTTTTAAACCCTTTGTTGTAGTTGGTCCAACTAGATCAGTATGTACAATTTCCAGTGGTCTTGTCCTTGAATATTCTTTTGATTTAAACCTAGTCTTTATTTGTTTTCCTTATTGACAATGCTTGCATAAAGTGTTGGTTGGTTTCGTAATTTGGGGCATTTCTCTAACTGCTTCATTTTTGTTGACTTTGACAAGGTCATCAAAGTGTATGTGACCCATTCTTTTGTGTCATAGCCAACTTTCATCTTCCTTTCTTAGACAACACTTTTCATTTCCAATTTCATTTAGTACATATATGTTGTTTGAAGTTCTTGCAGCTGTTGCAATCAATTTTCTTGAACCTTCTTTTCTTATCTCGCACTTTTGTGAATCGAAAGTTACTTTATGACCTTGGTCACACATTTGAATCACACTTAGAAGATTATGTTTCATATCTTGTACTAGTAGAATATTTTCTACCTTGGTATTTTTGTTTTCAATTCTAACTGTGCATTTTCCAATGATTTTAGTTGAATCATCATTTCCGATGGAGACTGATCCATCTCATTCATTTCTTAATGTAAGAAACCTGTCTATATCACGTGTCGTGTGTTTTGAACAACCACTACCAACATACCAACCATGTTTCTTCTGCTTATCTTGTAGAGCGAGTGTGCATTCTTCATTGCTATACTGATTCTGCTTTCTTATCCATGTTCTCTTCTAAGGTTCCTGTCTGTGACTGTTGTTGTTATGTTGTGGTTCTTTAGGAGGAACTGTCATTCTGCAATCTTTGGCCATGTGTCCAAAGTTGTTACACTTGTATAATTCCACTTCAGTGCTCAAACTGTTGTAACTTCTTCTATGTGTTTCACTAGGCTTTCTTGGATAACCCTTTTGTGTATGACTTTTAAAGTTGTTTATGTTCCTGCTGTTAGCTCTGCAATTCATAATTTTATGTCAAAAATTATTACATGCATAACATAAACCAAAAAAGATAGTTTGATACATGGAAGTTGAAGATCTTCTGAAAGGAGTTACTCTTCCGAATCCTTCTTCTTCCTGAGTACTATTTGTTGGTTGTTGATTCTGAAATCTGAATCTTCTCGGTGGAGGAGTGTCTCTGTAATCTTCCTTGTAGATCTTTCTATCATCTTTGATTGTTTCTGCATAGATTTTTGGATATGTTTCTTGTTCTGTTGTTTTGGAGCTTGATCATTTTTCTTTCTAATTGTATCCAAGTCCAGACTTGTCATGGTGAGGTTTTTCACTGTTGATAATGTCATCCAAAACTTTTGATTTGTTCTACATATTTTTCTTTTGAAGATTCTTTCTTAATATGAAAATATCTGCTTCCAAATTTCCAATGATCGTGTCTCTTTCTTCTATCTGTTCTTTGAGTGTTTCTTCAATTCTTTTATCTTCTTCTATTTGAACCTTCAAATTTGTGATCATTTGTTCTAGTTCCTGAGTGTCTTATTTCTAGTCTAGTTCCGCTTGTAGCTTCTTGTTTTTCTTCTTATAACTTCTATGACACACGACAATTCTTCTCGGTAGTCAACTTCTGCCTCTTCATATTCTTCTTCGGCCTCTTCATAGTCTTCTTCGGTGTCTTATTTGTTAGAGTATTGTATTGCCATGAATAAAACTCTTTCTGTCTCACTGTCACTGACTTCATCTTCATCTAATGATGAGATGTCTTCTTCGGTGCATAAGTTTTTCTTGAAAACATTTTTTGTGGTTCAGTTTCTTTTATATGTTTATTTGTTATTTCAGTAATATTCATCATTCCTCTTATTTTTCTTACGAGGACATTTGTTAGCAAAATGACCAATACCATCACAATTAAAACAAATCAAAGGATATTTACCTCTATATTTGTCGTTGGTTCCCCTTGTTCTATCTTCTGACAAAGTTGGTCACTTCTTCATCATCTTTCGAGATGTCACTGTTGCTGCTATGTTCTTTTTCCTTTTGCGTTCCCTTTTTCTTTGACCTTTTGGATGCTTTGAAAGCTGCTTCTTGTATATCTAGATTTTCTTGTTCAGTTCTCATTTCATATGCTGTGAAGATTCCATGTAGTTTGTCCATGCTTATTGAGTCTAGATCTTCTCTTTCTTCTAGTGCTGATATCTTAGGGTCAAATCTCATAGGAAGAGATCTTAGTACCTATTGAATAATTACAGATTCTTTGATTTCTTCTCCCAATCCTATGATAGCATTTATTGTTTCATCGACTTGTAAGAAGCAAGCTGAAATATTCTCATCTTTCTTCATCTTTAGTTGTTTGAACTAACCTCTATAAGTTTGAAGCTTTGTTGCTTTGACTTTTGAATCTCCTTCATAAATATTTTGAAGTTTGTCCTAAATCTCTTTAGGAGATTTACAATGTATAACTTTGGTGAATATCGATTCACAAAGACCAGTCAGAAGTGCATTTGTGGCTTTGGAATTATTTTGACTGAGTTTTATTTCTCTTTCATTTGTCGGCGGAACTGTTGGTTCTTTGTATCCATCTACAACTGATTGTCAAATTTCAAATCCCTGTGCATGTATATATGTTTTCATCCTTCTGCAAAAAAATTGCATACTTATGTCCATCAAACTGTGGTATTCCATTTTTATACATGTTGTTGCTCTCCATGATCTACCTTTCAGTGGTTAAACTGATTTCTGAAGCAACCTGCTCTGATTCCATTTGTTGGATTACTGACAGGGGGGATGAATCAGTAATAGAGCAATCCAATACTTTTCTAGCCACAATATGCAAGTGTTATATCAATGTAGCATTATCATCCAATAATTGTAGAGTAAATAAACAATGAACAAATGAGCAATCATACACATACACAGTACACCAGTGTTTTTATGTGGAAACCCAAAGTGGGAGAACCACATAATGTTTTTTTTTATATGTCTTTAAGAATTATATTCATTGGAAGCACCAACTTCCTTTGTATTACAGCTACAACTAGAAGGAGGCTCCAACCCCCTAGTTTCTTAGGCTACAACCTGAGGGAAGCTCCAACTCCCCAATTCTCTGGCTACAACCAGAAGGAGGCTACAACCTCTTATGTTCTCCGGCTACAACTAAAAGGTGGCTACAACCACCTGTCATTGCCCCGTCCAACCGCCCTGAAATAAAAGTAGAACGATGGAACCATTGTCACACTATCATTGTGAGATACACTGTTGTAAACCTGTACCAATCAACCTGTACCATAAACAAGTGCATCAATCATGTACCAACTTGTACCAAACAACTTGTAATCAACATGTACCATAAACAAGTGCATCAACCATGCACCAACATGTACCTCAACCTGTACCATCAACCATGCACCAAATACGTACCAATCATGCATCAAATATACATAAACTATGACTCGTCAAGATGTACCAACATCATCAACTATACACCTCATGTATGTGCCAACTAATCAACTACTTGTCTCAACCATGTACCCAACATGTACCTCAACTATAGAAACTGAATATGTCATTGAGAAAACTGTCACTGTATACTCATCAACCAATATGATCTGATCACATATACCTCAAACACTATACCACAAGTTTGTACCTCAAACCATGTGCTAGAACCTCACTGTTATACAACCTCTATTTGTATCAATAACTTCTGCAACATAGCTCAACCAAAATCCCTTTTTCTTCTTGTAGCGTTCTGTTGTCGCAATTTTTCTGTCGCGGTTTTTCTGCCGCACTTTTCCTGCTACACTTTTTATGCCACACTTTTCCTGCCGCACTTTTCCTGCCGAGATTTTCCCGCCACACTTTTTTCTTCCGCACTTTTCCTGCCACACTTTTCCTGCCGCACTTTTTCTGTTGCAGTTTTCTTGTAGCGATTTTTCTACCACACTTTTCCTTCCGCACTTTTTTCTGCCGTACTTTTCGCTATCAATAATACCTGCCCAAATAACCTTTCACAAAATAGATATTCAATTATATTCAATAGGTGATTAAATGAGATACCTTTGTCTCTTGTTTATACTTTCATGTAGCATCCTCAAGGGTTACCTTTTAACCATCTTAACCCACTTTCCTTATTTTAGGGTTAACCCACTTATAACTACTTGTTCACTTAACTTAACCACTTTCCATAATTAATAAGTTCTCCATTAACTTTAGTATTTAAATAATTTATTTTGCATCATCTTTGACTTATAGTACACTCATCACTTCACTTTATTATTTAAATAATTTCTTCTTTGCAAACACTTTAACTACTTTGACCTTTTGGGGCTTCTAGATGACTCATGAGGGTTCTCCAACTTCACATGGCCATAACTCTCTAACCATGAGGAGTTATGTGACGTTCCACATACCACCAGAAATGGCATGACATATACTATCCATCTAGAATAGTCTTACCTGCAAATATATAAAAACTCATACCATTATCCATCAAAAAAACTTGGGTCCATTACCCAAACCTTTATGCTACTGGAATTCGCTATCGGACTTTCTTGAAGGGTTGACATCAATGATAACCAACCAAATTAATCAACAAGTGCAAGAGGAGGCTCCTCGAAATCATATCGATTCCTCCTAGTATCAGTTGGATCCCCAACAAGATATCCTCCATCTCGAAGAGTAGTCTTGGCCCACTTGGGGCTCTGCTCTGGCTCTACATCTGCATCTGCATGGATTGATTTTGCATTTGATTGTACTGACTCGGTATCTCAATCATCTGAATTATCTGATCAGAACTCTCATTTGAAGAAGAGTTAGCATGTGCATGCTCATCATCTCTGACAAGTGGAAGAACAAAAGTGTCTGCATGCGGTTGTTGAGGTACATGCGAGATACTTTCCTCGAATTAGACACTACGCTCAATGATGAGTCGGTCCGAGGAAAGATCAATGAGTATGTATCCCTTCACACCGTCGAGGTATCCAACAAATATACTCTATGTGCTTTGTGGATCAAGTGCCTTCCTCTTCTCAAAGAGAATCCTAGCCCATGCACGAGAACCAAAGATACAAAAGTGGGTCACTTTCGGTTTGAGGCCACTCCAAGCCTCGTAGGGGGTCTTATCCTTGACAGATCTATGGGGAGATTTTTTTGGGGTGAAGGTTGCATAATTAAGTGCTTCAGCCCATAATCTATGTAGAAGTGACTTTGAATGTAGCATGCAAGATGTCATCTCTTTCAGAGATCTATTTTCACACTCAACAACTTCGTTTTACTGAGGAGTATAGGGAACTGTGTGCTGCAACTGAATCTCGGCCTCAAGACAAAGATTATGTATCTCATGGTTGACATACTCCCCCCAATTATCTATTCGGAGGGCTTTGATCTTCTTTCCTAACTGTGTTCCAACAAGGGATTTGAAATCTTTGAGGTGTTGAAAAACCTTTGATTTTTTCTTGAGAAAGAAAATCCATGTGAAGTGTGAGAAATCATCAACAAAAATGAGCACGTACATTGCTTTACTAATGGATGGATGTCGAAAAGGGCCCACGAAGTCACTATGGATACAATCTAAAGGAAAGGAAGCCTTCTGAGTCTTTCCTTTGTCGAATTTCTTTTGAGGGTGTTTTCCAAGAACACATCCTTCACAAATTCCTTTGGAGAAGTGGATGTCAGGTAGACCATCAACCATTCCCTACTTGTTAAGTTGTTGTATATATCTAAAATTTAATCGCCCAAACCTTTCGTGCCATATCCTACTTCTTTCATCAGCATGGGTAAGCAGTGATGCATAATCTGGTTCAATAAATTCAGAAAATGTGTAGAGTCTGGATTTATGAATTACCTCACCGGTAGCAACCTTGGAATTGGTTTGCATGTCATACATATCCACATCATTAGGTGTGAATACAACTCTCTTTCTGGTGCCGAAGTTTGTCATCTGATACACGAAGAGAAGATTGACAGAAAGTTTGGAAACGTGTAGCACATGCTCGAAGCTTCCGTTTGTGAGTTCAATTCTTCCTTTGCCAAGAGGACCTTTGCATGCGTCCAATGAAGAGTAGACTTATTTTGTGGCTATCATGTGGTGTGATGCTCCTGAATCTACAATCCAAGCATTGGGAGGGGAGTTGATAGCAATCAAAGCATGGCTAGAATTGTCTTTCTTTGGATTCTGATATTTTGGCTTCTTCTTCTTGGCACCCTCAGGGATGCGATCTCCAAGGTTGTTTTGTTGAAGTATTTGGGCCATTTGATCTCTCTGTTTTTTCATACATGTAGATTTTGGATGGAATCCTTTATGGCAGTAAGTGCATTTCTCCACTTTTCTTCCCTTTCCACCTTTAGATCCGAAGGCATCGTTGAAGGGTTTTGAGTACCCTTCCTTCTTTGGAATTGCATGTGCTTTCCTTTTGTATTTGTCTTTAGATTTATGATTTTGATGATCCCTACCATCATGCATAGTAAGTGTATGTGCCTTTGGGCCTTTGATTTTTCCCATGTTGATGAGCTTGTTCTGCTCTTGCGTCGGAGACTCGATAAAGACCTCGAGAGAAGGCATTTTCTAGGTAGCTCCAGAGGCGAGCCTGACTGAATTAAATGTGGATACAAACACTAAGTATTCCTGAACAAGTTTGGAGAGAATGGTAAGAATCATTTGTTTCTCCTCCTTAGATTTATCAACCCTGTAAGCCTTGAGTTACGACAATAAATCCTTATATTTGGTAAATAAATCTTGGAGATTGTCGAAGGTTTTTGGATCCAAAGTGAGTAACTCCACCTCAAGAATTTGTCCCCTCATCTCGTCTTGTTTGCCAAAAATCCCTTCCATGGTGGTCCAGGCTTTGTTGGGGGTTTTACAAAAGGATATGTGAAAGAGGAGTTCAAGAGAAATGAAACTGCAAATAGTTCCAAACGCTTCATCCATTCGATTCAGATACTTGGATTTTTCTATGGATGATGTGGGTTTGATATCTGTGTCCATGGTTAACCTGTATAATCCTCTGCCTCGAACATACACTATCATCTTCTCTTTCCATGCAAATAAAATGTACGGTGTAAGAATGAATTCTTTTGGAAATTCCATTTTTATGTTATCTTCAAATCTTCGGTACCTACAAAAAGAATATGGTGTGTCATTTTCCTAGCAATCCTTCGGCTTTGATACGATGTAAATGTGTTGAACCTTCACATAATAGATCTAGCTAGCAAATGACATACACAGTTTGCAGAGAAAATATGAGAAAAGAAAAACAAGAGAGAAAGAATGGAAGAATTATCATTAACCAAATGAATGTATGATAATTTACACATGATATACTCTGTATAACTCAACTAATGCGCACTGGTGGAGAAGCCAATGTGCCATAGTTGTGGACTAGAGGGATCTAGGCACACACCAGCAGTTACAGGAGTAAACTGCCACCTAGTCTAGTCTCTCAGGCAATTACGGGAGTGAACTGCCACCTAGTTTGAGTTAACTAGTCTCTTAGTCTTCAGTTAACTGACTAAAACAGATTGAAGTGAGGAGGAGATGAGGGAATCATGAGTAATGCATTACTATGGTGATAATCCCAAGGACAATGCGCATTAGCTGGTGATGATCCCTATTATCGCACAGTTTGTATCTAGGAAAAAAGACTATAAGATAGAAGGCCAAACCGGTGTAACAAGAACCAATCCCACCCAATGTCACCACAATGGGATGGTTCTTTCTCTTTAGGGAGGTTAGGCCCAGGGGAGACGTCCCCGGTGACCTGGGGTTTTGAAGAAGCAAGAGGCTAATAAGACAAAGATAAGATTTCCCCCCTCAAAAGTCACCACCAATCAGATATTCCCGGCTAAACAACCAATAATGAAGTAAACCCCCCAATGAAGTGTACCTGCCAGGAAAAAAGCAACAACAAACTGATATATGAAAGTTATTTCAATGGGTTAGTACTTCATAAGACTATCTGATAAATATACATAAGCAATTATGGCAATAAATGTTGACGAAGTCAATGTTAATCAATACAAATATAAAAGTAATGTCACTTCACTAATAAATACTAGGACAATATGGCATTCAATGTAACCAATCAACACATCATCTAGTAAATGCCTTAGATCACCATTCAATTGCTCAAAAGACAAAATGTTGTTGCATCAATGATATAATAGCCAAGGATGAAGTCAACACTCAGGGTTAGTAGGTTAGTCCAGGCTAGGGTTAGTGAAATTAAGGTTTTAATTCAAGGTTTTGAGAGTGTTGTGATCATATTCACTTCAACGTTAGAGGACTTTAGATCAGTGCCTTAGGGTTTAATGGAGTCAAAAGTGAAGGACGCAAGAGTTGAAAGAGGCAAAGATTTTAAGGACTAGAGGGAAGAGTTTTGAGGTGTTGCTAAAGCAAGGCCTTAAAATCAAAACCCTGGGGGAGAGAGGCTCACTCTGGTGTTGCTATAGCAAGGCCTCGTGCTCTCTTCTCCTCCCCGGTAATGGCACCAAAATGTTATCACACAGTTTGTAGCTAGGAAAAAAGGTTATAAGATAGAAGGCCAAACTGGCATAACAGGAACCAATCCCACCCAATATCACCACAATGGGATGGTTCTTTCTCTTTAGGGAAGTTAGGCCCAGGGGAGACGTCCCTGGTGACCTGGGGTTTTGAAGAGGCAAGAGGATAATAAGACAAAGATAAGATTTCCCCCCTCACAATTCACCACCAATCAGATATTCCCGGCTAAACAACCAATAATGAAGTAAAACCCCCAATGAAGTGTACCTGCCTGGAACAAAGCAACAAGAAACTGATATATGCAAGCTATTTCAATGGGTTAGTACTTCATAAGACTATCTGATAAATATACATAAGCAATTATGGAAATAAATGTTGATGAAGTCAATGTTTATCAATACAACTATGAAAGTAATGTCACTTCACCAATAAATATTAGGACAATATGGCATTCAATGTAACCAATCAACACATCATCTAGTAAATGCCTTAGATCACCATTCAATTGCTCAAAAGACAAAACGTTGTTGCATCAATGATATAATACCAAGGATGACGTCAACACTTAGGGTTAGTAGGTTAGTCTAGGCTAGGGTTAGTGAAATTAGGGTTTTAATTCAAGGTTTTGAGAGTGTTGTCATCAGATTCACTTCAACGTTGGAGGACTTTAGATCAATGCCTTAGGGTTTAATGGAGTCAAAAGTGAAGGACGCAAGAGTTGAAGGAGGCAAAGATTTTAAGGACTAGAGGGAAGATTTTTGAGGTGTTGCTAAAGCAAGGCCTCAAAATAAAAACCCTAGGGGAGAGAGGCTCACTCCAGTGTTGCTACAGCAAGGCCTCATGCTCTCTCCTCTTTTCGGGCAAACGGCTAGCTCAAGAATAAAGCATAAAACCAAAACAAGAGGGTTTGAATGGACAAGGTGTTGCTACAACAAGGCCTTTAATCAAACCCTAGAAAGAGTACGGCCCTAGTATAGTAGACCTAGGCCAAGGACGTCTCACTCTTCTTGGCTTCTAGATAGTACTGCTAGCAAAAGAGGAAGAAGAAATAGGAGTGTAGCTACGGCTAGGCTCTTTCTTCCTTCTTCAATGGCTAAAAAATTCTCTATTAGGGGACATGAGACAAGGACCTACTTGTGTGCTTGTCACCTAGGGTTTTGATTGAAAAAAATCATAAATACATGCAAGAAATTAAACTACAACCATTCATTCAAGAAGTTTTGCAGAAAAATACTTACAATTCACCAAGAATAACTATGCAAACCCTAGTTGTAACACCTTCCTTCAAGAGAAACACCATAAAATGCCAAAAATGTCTTCCTTCAACCAGTGTGCCTCACTAGATCAGCCAAATACCCAAGATAGGGCGCAAATTTTAGACCTCCTTATGGAGTGAATGAGTGATGATGAAAAAATGAGAGTGAAAATCTCTCATTTATACGAAACCTTGACCTAATTTTACATTTTATGTCAGGTAAAAAGGCCGACAAGGCCAAAATATTAAATCATATTGTTTTAGATTAAATTGTCAAGTTAAAACCCTAAATCAAGTTGAAAGGAAAGTAAAACCCCTCCAAGGGAGACGTTAGCACTTTTTAGGGCAGATGGGGCATCCTGGAGCAAAACGTTAGCCCTCCCTGGGCTTCTCCAACCTGCCACACGTGCCATTGTTGCCTATTCTGCCTACCCCAAACGTCCATGATGTTGGGTGATGTCATGGTCAAGGTGGTGACGTCTTAGGCCTCCAAAGGCCAACGTTCCACTAAGAAAGGGTCATCCCCCCTATGTCAAGCTCTGTCGGGGTGTCTCTGGTGGAACATCCTCTTCTCTTCTGTTGCAATGCTCTGGATCCATCTCCATCCTGTATCTCCCCCTAATGGGGTCTCAACATCCACCTGATGGGCTCTTCAACCCAATGGAGGTCCAAACTGATCATCTCCCCATGTGTACCAGTCCAAGATGATACATGTCCGTCGAGCATGGTCCTGCACATCAAAAGCTACACCTTCCATGGGCTCATCAATCACAGGAATCATAGCAATGTCAATCACATTTCATCATCAATATTAATAAACATATGCATAAAACCCCTAATAGATCAATCAATAGCTCAAATACATTACACAAACCTACTATACAAGTCTGGGAAAAGGGCAAGGCATCCTATTGGGCTAGTGTCCAATGAATAAAGGGAAGTTCCCGGAAGAGACCTCTTCCAAGACATGTAAGTGGATGAAGTGGTAAAGGGACCTCAAGCAGGTAGTTGCAATGAAGGCCAAGGATGCAAGATGTTATCTATGGGTGCCTTTGTAGAAGGCGAGTTGTACCTATCATGGATGCAATTGTAGAAGGCTTCTTCGGCTGTCAGCTTCAGTGCTGTAGCTCTCTCAGCTTCCTGGCTGAATTCATTGAAAGCTTCTTCGGCTGCCAGCTTCAGTGCTGTAGCTCTCTCAGCTTCCTGGCTGAATTCATTGAGACATTCCTCGAAATGCTCATTCTCTTCACCTTCTGCTGCAAACTCCCCTGTTGTAGTCCGTTCAGCTACAATGCTGAATATGTCGAGCCATTCCTTACAATGCTCATCTTCTTCTTTTTCTTTTTCTGTTGTTAGCCTCAATGCTACAGCTCTTTCAGCTTGCTGGCTGAAATCATTGAGTTGTTCCTCAGAACACTCATTCTTCTCTTCATCCACTTGGGCAGTCTCAGATACCTGCTCCAATTTCCTTTCTTTTCTGACAATCATCTCCTGTGGTGACTGCTCTGTTGCTGTTGCTATATCTGCAACTGAATTTTCTGCCCCCTCCTAGGCAAATGACAGGAATATTTCAATTCCCCCAATTATCAGTATATCATCCTGATGTTCCTCCTCTCCTGTCAGCTTCATCTGCTGATCTTCTTGCGAGCTTATATGCTCTGTCAGCTTTCCTGGCTGAATCTGACTTCTCAAGTCATCCCTGCCCATCTAGCCATGTGGGATGCTTCCGTTGTTGCTTCCCTGGCAGATTATGAGATCAACCAATCCCATCTTCATCAGCAACCCCTGCTGAATTGAACTCTCCCTTGAGTCCAAGAGACTCTCAAACAATCTCAATTTTTCATCTCTGCCCTCCAGGCAGCTTAGTACGCTTTCGCTGCCCTCTTGGCAGTCTTTGAGATCTTCACCTAATATCCTTTCATCGCCCAGCTGGCAATGCAAGGTTTCCTGGCTGTCCTCACGACAGTCTTTGAGATCCTCAGCCGATCTCATTTCTGTTCCCCTGCCCAACTGGCAATTAGAAATTCCCTGGCTGTCCCCATGACAGTCTGTGAGA
>ML781963.1:235376-274873 GCA_009831015.1 Picea engelmannii | reverse complement strand
TGTACATGCACTCAATGCCCACTTGGCAGAGATTCTCACAGAATTCACAGTGATTCTGTTAGCAACTGTGTCTCAACTACACAGCCTTGCCTCTTGAGGTGTTCAGCAACCTCAAAGGTCTTCTTCCTGAGTTGTTGACTTCAGTCTGTGTCTCAGCACATCTCTGTCTGACTCCTCACGAGTTCAGAAGTGCATCCTCCTGTGCACTGGTATTCAGAGTCTCAACACTCTATCACGCCCTCAGGGCATGAAACCTCAAAGACCTCTCAAACCTGAAATCAAACAAACTCCTTGTAATGGCATGATAACAACACACACATATAGCATATAATAAACACTCACAGACATGCATATAGTGACAGAACATGTGCAGGAAAACTGTTGTTTGTATTAAATAATGGCAAATGCCTGAATTTTTACAATGGTGTTCCTGAGCTCTCCTTGGCTCTTCAACTCAACCATTCTATATCTAAAAATGAGATCTCAGATCTCTTTTACCTGAGGTGCTCTCAGTGCTTCCCTCCAGGATTTACCTACCCTAATTAATTTACAATCAATGGTTGTCTAGTCTGCTATTCAGAACTAGATCTCAGCCGATCTATAATAAAGGCCGATCCTATCTAATGCCTGCGCAAAGGCATGGCTTTCCTGGCTCAACAGCATAAGCACATTAAATTACATTCAATACAAATTCAAAATGAGGCTGCGCCTCCTTTTCAACACATGAATGAGTGTGCGCTGACGTGGTTGACTGGTTGGCATGGAGAGATGCTCCTGCATCACAGTTGTTGAGGCTCTTGTTGTTCATTACCAAAGTCATGAAGAAAGGGGGGTTTTCACCATATTGGACCCTGAAATGATCGGCTTGCAACATGATAGGGGGGTCCATGGGTCCATCTGATCCTTGGAAGAAAATGTCAAAACACTCTTTGATAGATGGCACCTTAATGAATTCGGTTAGGGGAATGGTTACATGCATCTTAGATAGTGCCCTTTCAAAGTCAAAGTTTAAGTCAACCTTCTCAGTCTTGGATGCCTTAGGAAGGAGTACATCCAATGAAGGGGGCTTTGTTTGTTTAGTGGTAGGTTGGTTTAGTTTCTTTCTTCTATACACCTGGAGTTCCTGTTTCTTCAACTTTTCTTTTGATTCCTGGTCTAGGTTGTTTATTACTACCATCCTAGCTTTTCTGGCTTCTTCTCTTATGGCCTCTTGATGTTCTTCAGCAGTGATATTTATCTTAGGGCCTTCCATAAAATCACCTATATTGTTTACTTGTTGATGGTCATTATTACTGTAAGGACATTCATGCTCCCAATGGGCTTCGCTGCATTCAAGGCACCAAGGGTTTTCATCAACAACATTTGTAGGGGCTAAGGTGTTTGGAACCTCTTGCTCATTTTTTGGCTTATAAAATTGGTTTCCCTTTTGAAAATGCCCTTTGTACGGGACCCTGGGTGCTTGGCTTTGGGATCTTTCCAAGTTGGCAGTCCTACTCATCATTTGTTCTTGATTCTTCAGGATACCATCCATAGAATCTTGCAACTTGGCTATGCTAGCGCAAAGGTATGAGGTAGGTATGAGGTAGGCTTAGTATTGTCGACTATCTTTGGTTTGGTGTTCACTTTCCCCCTTGGATTTGCAAAAGGCTCAATTTTAGACGAGAGGAGGTTAGCCTCAATTTTGGTAGCAAGCTCTTGGGCTTCTTGGACTGATTGGGGGTTTTTATCTCTGAGGAGATACCCTAATTGGCCATTGAAAGACTTGGTGTAGATGTGGACAAGGTAATCATCTTTAGGATGATGGCTTGCAGGTATCTTTTGCAACAAGGTCTCAAACCTAGTATGGAACTCTCGAATAGACTCATTTTCATATTTCGAAAGGTTATTTAGTCGGGTAAGGAGCATGTCAGGGTCTTCTTTGATACTCCACCTCTTGAGAAAGACCTCTTCTAGTCTGCCCATGGTTTTAATGCTACCATCGGGGAGGTTTAGGTACCAATGCCTTAAAGCATCATAGAGGGTAGCAGAGAACAACTTCATGACGAAGTCTTCACCATCATCACTAATGGGATGAAGCTGAAAAAATGCCCAAAAGTTGCTCATGTGCTCTTCGACACTAATTGCATCTGTACCGGTGAATTTAGGCAACCATTTCTCATACTTGGCTGGCATTTTCCTAGGGTAGCCTAGTATGGATGACATGTCTAGTGGTTTGAAGAGAGTGGATGACCATTGTCTTTGATTGTTAGTTGGGTTCGTTGTAGTGGTGGTCCCTAAAGTAGACATGGTTTTCAAAGGAAGACTCTTTCCGAAAAGCGATTTTACAATAGGAGAGCTCTTGAGAGGCTTCTTTCTGAAAGATAAAGGAGAATTATTGAACCTCTTTTTGGTTTGTGGAGTCGCCAGATAGTTCACTTGAAACTACCAAAGAAAAAGGGAAAACACCCTAATGGAGTCGCCAAGTAAGCTTGTCAGAAAAGGATCTAGAGGTAAGGCTTACCGAAAAAAGTGTCATCTGAGGAAGGTTTGACTCAGTGCTCCCCGACAACGGCGCCAAAATGTTACCGCACAATTTGTAGCTAGGAAAAAAGGCTATAAGATAGAAGGCCAAACTGGCATAACAGGAACCAATCCCACCCAATGTCACCGCAATGGGATGGTTCTTTCTCTTTAGGGAGGTTAGGCCCAGGAGAGACGTCCCCGGTGACCTGGGGTTTTGAAGGGGCAAGAGGCTAATAAGACAAAGATAAGATTTCCCCCCTCACAAGTCACCACCAATCAGATATTCCTAGCTAAACAACCAATAATGAAGTAAAACCCCCAATGAAGTGTACCTGCCTGGAACAAAGCAACAACAATATGATATATGCAAGCTATTTCAATGGGTTAGTACTACATAAGACTATTTGATAAATATACATAAGCAATTATGGCAATAAATGTTGATGAAGTCAATGTTTATCAATACAGCTATGAAAGTAATGTCACTTCACCAATAAATATTAGTACAATATGGCATTCAATGTAACCAATCAACACATCATCTAGTAAATGCCTTAGATCACCACTCAATTGCTCAAAAGACAAAACGTTGTTGCATCAATGATATAATAGCCAAGGATGGCGTCAGCACTTAGGGTTAGTAGGTTAGTGTAGGCTAGGGTTAGTGAAATTAGGGTTTTAATTCAAGGTTTTGAGAGTGTTGTGATCACATTCACTTCAACGCTGGAGGACCTTAGATCAGTGCCTTAGGGTTTAATGGATTCAAAAGTGAAGGATGCAAGAGTTGAAGGAGGAAAAGATTTTAAGGACTAGAGGGAAGAGTTTTGAGGTGTTGCTAAAGCAAGGCCTCAAAATCAAAACCCTAGGGGAGAGAGGCTCACTCCGATGTTGCTACAGCAAGGCTTCGTGCTCTCTCCTCCTTCCTGGCAAACGGCTAGCTCAAGAATAAAGCATAAAACCAAAACAAGAGGGTTTGAATGGACAAGGTGTTGCTATAGCAAGGCCTTTCAGCAAACCCTAGAAAAAGTACGACCCTAGTGTAGTAGACCTAGGCCAGGGACATCTCACTCTTCTTGGCTTCTAGATAGTACAACTAGCAAAAGAGGAAGAAGAAATAGGAGTGTATCTACAATTAGGTTATTTCTTCCTTCTTCAATGGCCGAAAAATTCTCTATCAGGTGACACGAGACAAGGACCTACTTGTGTGCTTGACACCTAGGGTTTTGATTCAGCAAAATCATAAATACATGCAAGAAATTAAACTACAACCATTCATTCAAGAAGTTTTGCAGAAAAATACTTACAATTCACCAAGAATAACCATGCAAACCCTAGTTGTAACACCTTCCTTCAAGAGAAACACCATAAAATGCCAAAAATGTCTTCCTTCAACAAGTGTGCCTCACTAGATCAGCGAAATACCCAAGATAGGGTGCAAATTTTAGACCTCCTTGTGGAGTGAATGAGTGATGATGAAAAAATGAGAGTGAAAATCTCTCATTTATACAAAACCTTGGCCTAATTTTACATTTTAGGTCAGTTAAAAAGGACGACAAGGCCAAAATATCAAATCATACTATTTTACATTAAATTGTCAAGTTAAAACCCTAAATCAAGCTTAAAGGAGAGTAAAAGCCCCTCTAGGGGCGACGTTAGCCCTTTTTAGGGCAGATGGGGCATCCTGGAGAAAAACGTTAGCCCTCCCTAGGCTTCTCCAACCTGCCACACGTGCCACTACTTCCTAGTCTACCTGCCCCAAACATCCATGATGTTGGGTGACGTCATGGTCAAGGTGGTGACGTCTTAGGCCTCCAAAGGCCTATGTTCCACTAAGAAAGGGTCACCCCCCCTAGGTCAAGCTCTGTTGGGGTGCCTCTGGTGGAACGTCCTCTTCTCTTCTGTTGCAATGCTTTGGATCCATCTCCATCCTGTATCTCCCCCTGATGGGGTCTCAACAACCATATGATGGGCTCTTTAGGCCCATGGAGGTTTGAACTGATCATCTCCCCATGTGTACCAGTCCAAGATGGTACCTGTCCGTCGGGCATGGCCCTGCACATCAAAATTTACGCCCTCCATGGGCTCATCGGTCACAGGAATCATAGCAATGTCAATCACATTTCATCATCAATATTAATAAACATATGCATAAAACCCCTAATAGATCAATCAATAGCTTAAAGACGTTACACAAACCTACTATACAAGTATGGGAAAAGGGAAAGGCATCCTATTGGGCTAGTGTCCACTGAATAAAGGGAAGTTCCCAAAAGAGACCTCTTCCAAGCCATGTAAGTGGATGAAGTGGTAAAGGGACGTCCAAGCAGCTGGGTGCAATGAAGGCCAAGGATGCAAGATGTTGTATGTGGGTGCCTTTGTAGAAGGCGAGTTGTACCTGTCATGGATGAAATTCTTTCCAAGCTCATCATGCCTTTGGGTTTCTTTTGTTATTTTATCTTTTATTGCTTTCTTTCTTTTCTTTTGCTCAAGAGATAATCAGGGGACATTGCCTTGGCGTGGTGACCAGTGGTGACAGCGTTACCTACAAGTACTTTCAAAGAAATAAGAAGGTTGGCTCGTGATGAGACCCCCTTTCCCTTGGCCATGCAACCAAAGGTCACTGCCCTGGTGTGGTAACCAGCTGACGGCAATGTCATACTACTAGGTACCCATGGACCTAATAGGTTGGCTCGTGATGAGACCCCCTATCCTCCGATTAGGTCTTGTTTTATTATTTTTTTAGGGTCCCTCTTGTTTCTTGTTGAGAAGCCTTTTATTGCTTTCTCGGGGATCCCTATGCAAAGCATCTCGAGGTCTTATTCTTAGGCTTTTATCTTTTACCAGCTTGATTTTACCTTCTGGGCCTTTAGCCCCTTCTTCCCACTAGATAAGGTGCAACCCTAAAAATAGGTCAACCCAGTGCCCGGACAAATGGAATGGGATAGGTGAGTGGGAAACAAGATGGAAAAGTGAAACTGTGAAGGGAGCGGACCATGGCTTCTTCAGAGATGACCCCCAATGGCTAACAAAAACCAACAGACACAGGCTTACTAGGACATCCTGTCAATTTGCAAAACATGGTCAAGTGGGCAAGTGTAAGATCCAAGCAGTTGTCAGAAATAAAAGGAATCAGATGCATATATTCAATGGTTTTGATGATGAAAGTGACACATACCATGATACCTGAACTAATTACCTCATGAAGCAAGAACCCTCTCTGACACAAGACCAAGACGATGGTGGTGGAGGCTGCTACTGCTGATAGGATATGGGTGCTGGAAGAGAAAAGGTGGGTCCTCTAAGGCCATGTTGAAGTCAATCCTACTCTCGGTACTCCATGTCTACGACCTCTGGGCCTCTAGATATGATCTCCTTGTTATCCCTGAAAGTGGGGGATAACAATCCCAATGTGGCATCTAGACTCCACTCAACTGATCAAACTGAAGTGTGAATTGAAGAGAATATTCTCCTAGAGGAATATTCTCCCTAAACTATAGGAGATTGAATAATGACTAATAAATATAGGGAAAACTATAGGAAAAAGAAATCCTAGGTGTGTGCGAAGTACGTCCAACATATACCCCCAAGGAGGTAGTAGCTTTAGCTCTTTTCTTTTGACCCCATTAACCCATAACTAAAGGCACTAGTCGTTGCATTGGAGAAACAAAACATTGCATTGGTAAACGTGAAAGTTTCATTTTTTAAAGTTCTCTCACTTGGAAGTTGTTCCTTGAGCCCTTGGCTCTCTTTCCTCATTGAGGCATCCCCTTTCAACCATTAAATCTCGTTTTTGTTACGACTAACTTCCACATCCATAAGGTTGTAGAAAACTTAACCCTCTAACCCCTAATAACTCCTAAACTAACCCTAGGATTGACCCCTAACTTTGCCCTAACTTTCTATTAACCTAAGTGCATCTTTTGGGATAACTAGTACTAACTTTTAGCGAGTAAATTTTCTGATATCTAACCTAGTTTGCTACAACCATTAGGGCTGTTAGTTTTCTGCATAATTAGTCACCTAACAGTTGCTTACTAAGTGACAAAGTGTTTTCTAAGTCATAATCTTTAACTAGTCTAACTCTTATACTCACAAGTTGTTTTATCTAAGCTCTTAAATCACTCTTTGATTAACATTTATTGCTGATATATTGATTATTTACTATTGTAGTTTAGGGACAACAAGCTTTACTTGCTTTTCCAACTAACGTATTAGAAGAATCCTTGGTTTTCATTGTGTCTCAGGCAGGTACTTTACTCTCGGCAACTTACTCAATTCATTTGGAAACCCTTAACCTTTCCCAAGACCATTTTCCAAACTTCCTTCTACCATCTAGAATTGACCTTTAGAGACATCTATCCATATATCTCATTTTTCATCTCAATCCCCCCAAGGGTCACCGGGATCCCTGCCTTGAGGTGACTACCTCACCTCTAAAGTGACGGGAACACCTGCCTAAGATGACAGTGGGTAGGTGCTCTCCTAGTTGTCGCCAATTTAGTGGCTGGGTCGAGCTTTTCCCAACCTACAACTTGTGCGATAACATTTTGGCGTCGTTGTCGGGGAGGATTTTGAATCCTCTTCCGAACCCTAACGACACTTTGGAGAGCTATCCCAAATCCTTTTCCCTAGCTTTCCTGGCGACTCCACCCAAGGGAGGTTCCCTTTCCACCTTTCTTGATGAGCTCTTCTTGAAGCTCATCTGACGATGCCACCTTCCCATAAACCTTCCTCTTCCAAACCTTTTCCCCCTGGGAGGTTCAAACCTTCTAAGGTCTACCAAAGAAGGCCTCCCCTCAAGTCTCCCATTGTCAAAACCTTTTTCCATAGTACCCTTCCCTTTGCTCCAATGGCTTACCCATGGGAAAAGGAAATCTACAAACCCCTTAACATCTCCATTGTCCAAGGATACCCTACTACAATGCCAAAATATTCTAACAAGTGGTTGCCAAAGTTTCCAGGGAATAATGTAGTAACTGTTGAGGATCATATTTATGTCATGGGCTGAGACATGGACAATGCAGGGATTGAGCATGAAGACCTGGCCATGAGGTTATTCGCTTCATCATTGACTGAAGAAGCTCTTAATTGGTTCATAGGCCTCCCTGACAATCATCTCACGTACTATGAAGCTTTTGCCAACTTATTTAAGAGAAGATGGTCAACAAAGAAAGATGGACCCTTGGATCTCAATTCAATCGGATAAAGAAAAAGGAGAATGAAACAGTGAAGAAATTCAATACTGGATTTGACATGTTGTACAACCAGATTCCAACAGAATTTCGTCCTATAGCCTTATCAGTTTGTCTCCTTTATATGAATGGGTTTGAAGGGCAATTTCAATTCATTCTGAAGGACAAGAAGCCCACATTATTAGCACAGGCCAAAGAGTACAATGTTGATATTGAAGAGAATCTCCTTCATTCAAGGGTTAAACCTTTTCAGTAACCTCGTGTCAAGGCGGAAACAAAGACCAAGGTTTCCAACAACAATGTTCCTGATCCAATTGCCCTCTTGACTCAGAAGATATATAAGACGAGTACTCAGTTTACGCATGTGCAGAATTAGATTATGGGTCGTTTGACTACTATAGAGAGGAATCAATATGCTCCCAGACCTCGGTTTTCCAGACAACGAAGAGATGCCACAGGTTGGAAACGAAGGCCTCAACAAGAGGCAAAGGACCTTGATACTTTGAAACCAGTTGGGACAGTTGACATAGAAGCTTGGTGCCTTCCATGCCAATAACCTCACAGAGAAGATGAATGTCCCCGACAAGATGAATATTCTCCCGACAATATGAATTTCATGGATATGATCTGTGTGTTCCAAGAGGAACAAGTCACACAAGAACAGATCAATGAACCCAAAAGATGAGAAGAAAGAGAAGGGAGACTCCAGGCCTTGAGTCAGTTGACATATGATCAGAAGAAGGAATTAAGGAGGAGGGAATATTTGAACTACACTAGAAGAAATAAAGCTTCAACCCCTCCACCACATCCTGACACTCCTCTTCCATCAACAAAGAAGGTGGCTCCACCACCTCCACCTCCGATGCATGAGTTGCTTCCTAAGCCAACTCCTACAGACAAGATTCAACTGAATATAAATTTTGTAAACATGTTTGGAAAACTGAATACGATGGTCCCAGTGACAAAGATGTACAAGATCCCTTCTGTGAAAAGGGAAATCTTGAAGATATTACAGGTACCGACTAAGAAGGAAGACCCTCCTATCATTTTGAATATTGTGTACCTCAATCGGAAAAGGGACAAGAATCCTCCCTTCTATCTTTCATTAGACATAAATGGCCTTCGCCTGAACAACTGCATGGTTGATTATGGTGCCTCAGTGAATGTCATGTCATTGAAGGTGATGGAACAACTCGGTTTGAAAACAATCCGACCTTATGGTAATGTATGTGGTATTTATTCTAAAAAGGTCAAGTTTTTTGGGGTATGTGAGGACGTGGAGGTTTTTCTGAATGATTTTCCACATATCAGCCTCCTCATGGACATAGTGGTGATCAATGTTCCAGATGCTTGGGGTATGCTCTTTTCGAGGACCTGGTCTTCTGTCCTTGGGGGTTTCCTTAGCATGAGCCTTACCCGTGCATACATCCCCAAGGGTGATGGCACTTATGAAATCTTGCACAATAGGGAAAAAAATAATAAACATGTGATGGATCCTAATGGCCATGACTATGTCATTGAACATGATTGTGATGTGCCTCCACTAATTATTGAGTATGATCCATCTAACTTGCCTTTCATACAAGAAGACTCCATACATATGTTTATCCCGTGGATAGATGAGTACAAAAAGAAACTTATGAAGTACCAAGGGAAAGAACCAAGGTCTATCCAAATTTTGAAGAAAGAAGATGAAGAACGAAAAGAAACCATCAAAAGGATGGTCAACACATAGCCTCCTTCATATTCACACATTGAGAGTACGCCTTGCATCAATTTCAGTGAAGGAAGTTTTTCGCCCATGTGAGACAAAAGAAAGGGCAAGCCCAATATGACCAAAGAGATAACAACTCATGGCTTGGACCTTATGTTGTTAAGAAGAAGTCTGATAAAGAAAAGTAATATCTGACAACCTTGGATGGGAGAAAGATGCCATTACCAGTGGATGGATATCTTCTCCGACCTTATGTTCAAGTCACATGACTTCTTCAATGTCCATTCCCTAGGTAAGTAGGTAGGTCATATTGCTTTCCTTACATTTGCATCTTGATTGCTAATATTAGTTTATATGCATTTCATATTTCATTTTGCTCTACTTGCATATTGATTTCATGTTTAGTTTATAATTTTTTGAAAAAATGCCAAAATTTTCTTTTCTAGATTAATTTTCATTTAGATTTTTATGTATATGGATAAAGGGTGATAACACCACCGTAAATGCTCTGATGCTTTTGTCTTAGTTTTGGCAAGCACAGGTCTACCAAGAGATTTTACGGTTCTCATGCACTCTACGACAAGCACATGTCCCCAAGTAGGAGCCAGATGTTATCCCCATTTTGTGGGATAACTAAGGAGATCATGTCTCAAGGCCCTCAGGTTGTATATATGGAGTGTCGAGAGACTACATGACCAACAATATCCACTTGCACAGACGGAGACCCTTCTCACCACCACAAAGGTCGGGATTTTCAGATAACATCCACCACACGAGCTAGCTTCCAAGAGCATTGAGCCTTGCTCCATGAGGTACAAGTTAGGTATTATGGTGAGTGTCATTTCAATATTTGAGGCATTTTGAGTATGTTGTATCTTAGACTGCTTTAGATTTCATGACATATGCTTGGACATTATGCCTTTTGCCCCATTTCACCTTGGTGTTTGACATTGTGCCCTAGTAAGTGGTCTTCCTCGGGAATAGGTTTGCTACTGGGAACTCTCTTGAAAATCCATTGTATCATTCCCAACCATAATTACCACTTTCCATCACTAAAACCCCCCCATTTCCTTGTCTCTTGGGAGTTTAGGGTGTATTGACCCAGGAAGGGGTTGTCCCTCATTCTATGGGAAGAAGGGGTTGAAGGCCCAAAGGGATTGTTGTTAGTTAAAAAGATAAAAACCTATATATAAACCTTCCAGATGCTTCACCCAGGGCCCGAGAAAGCAATGAAACGTTTCTTTGTAAGAAAAAGGGGGACCCACAAGAATAAATTATTGTGAGTGCTTGAAGGGTTAGTTGGAGGATAAGAGGTCTCATCACAAGCTGACCTATCATGATCATGGGTATCTAGTGTATAACATTACCATCATCTGGTCATTAAGCCAGGGTAATGGCTCTCAGTTGCATGGCTGAGAGAAAGGGGGTCTCATCACGAGCGAACCTTTTCATTTCCGCAAGGTATTTGTGAGTGACACTGTTGTTATCTGGACACCATGCTAGGGAAGTGACCTTCAACTCGTCCTTAAAACATGAAATAAACAAAAAATGGCAAGAGGACGGGCTCGGAAAAAGTGCATTGCAAACAAAGGTGCCACACACCCTCTACAAACGCACCCATGAATGAGACACTACAACCTATTGTATGTCATGAACCCCATGCCCAATGAGTTTTGATCCATAACCACTTCATCTACTTCACATGGCTTAGAGATGGATCACTTGGGAAACACTCCTTGACCTAGGGAAAGATCTAGCCAATAGGACACCTCGTCAACCCTCCCATATCCCAGCTTGGCAAACTGCATAATATCTTTGAGCACTTATTTGTTTGATTGGGTAATCTTTGATGCACATGCTTAGGTGGCTCATTTATTGATTTGATTTACTCACCATGATATTATGACTTGATATCCTTGGAGGGCATGCTTATTTGTCTTTGCATGACCTATTTGGTGGAATTTTTTGGAGGAACAAGCCTAACTTGGGCTTTTATGGGGCTTGAAGCCCACAGGTTGGATGCCAAGAGCCCGGATGTCGGATGAGAAATATGTTGGATCACTGAGGAGGGGGCGGGGGGGGGGCGGGGGTGAATCAGTAATGAGCAATTATACCAATTATTAATCATTTAAACCACAAAGTATATTCTTTTACTTATTCAACCATGTTCATATGTTCATCATCAATATCTTACTGTATCATAAGCATTATCATTCATCAGTGCATAATAAACAATAACAAACACATCCACACAATGCACAGTACACCAATATTTACGTGGAAACCTAATGCAGGAGAAAACCACATAATGCTTTTCTTATATGTCAAGAATTACATTCAAGGAAGCACCAACTTCCAATTCTCGAGCTACAACTGGAAGGAGGCTCTGACCCCCTAGTTTCTCAGGCTATAGCTTGAGGGAAGCTCTAACTCCTCAATTCTCTAGCTATAACCACAAGGAGGCTACAACCCCCTATGTTCTTCGGCTACAACCGGAAGATGGCTACAATGACCTATCCTTGCCCCATCCAATCATCCTGAAATACAAGTAGAATGATAGAACCACTGTCACATTGTCACTATGAGATATACTGTTGTAAACCTGTACCAATCTGTGCCACTGACCTATAATCAACCTATGCCATTGTCTTGTAACCAAGTTGTACATGTGCCTTGCATGTACCAACAAAACTAAATACACCTACAACATGTACCAATACTCTCCTTAATATATCAGATCTGATAACATAGATCTCATACCCAAAATCACAAGAATATCAGTCAAACCATGTGCCAACAATGCACATCAATCATGTACAACAACCATGTACATCAACACTATACAAGATAACCAACAACATGTACCAATCATGTATCAACAACAAACCAAACTATGCCTCGACAAGATGTATCAAGATCACCATGTACTTCAAGTATGTATCTCATCCATGTACCCAATCATATACATCTACCATATACCAATAACATACACCAAGATAACCAACAAGATACCTCTAGCAATGCACCACACTCTCCATAAATCAAATACCATAAATCCTCACATCAACCATGTGTCGCAACCTCGCTGTTATACAACCTCTATATGTACCAATAACTTCAACAACATACCTCAACCAAAATCCCTCAAACATGAATCAATACTAAACTTCAAAGATCTGCCTCAATTCAACTCTACAACAAGCCCTAAACTTCCAAGAGGGCATCCAACATATTTACAAGGCAAACCCAAAAATAGATTCATAGATTCAACACTACAATTATGAAAACCATACATTTTTCTTCTTATAGCATTCTGTTGTCGTCATTTTGCTGCTGTGAATATGTTGCCACGATTTTTCTGCCGCACTTTTTCTATTGCAATTTTCCTGCCGCATTTTTCTCGCCATGATTTTTCTGTCACAGCACATTTCCTACCGCGATTTTTCTGCCACACTTTTCCTGCCGCGATTTTCCTTCCGCACTTTTCCTCTATCAATAATACTTGTTGAAATAACCTTTCACAAAATAGATATTCAATAGGTGCTAATGAGAGACCATTGCTCTCTTATTTATACTCTCAAAGTAGCTTCCTCTAGAAGTATCAACTTTTGTCCACTTAACCACTTTGTCCACTTAACCACTTTCCACAAATAGTAAGTTCTCCACTATTAGTTGCAACTAACTTTATTATTTAATTAATTTATTTTCCAACCACTTTGACTTATCCATAAATAGTAAACTCACCACCTCTTGTTGCAACCACTTTATTATTTAAATAATTTCTCTTTGCAACCACTTTGACTACTTTATTATTTAAATAATTTATCTTTACTCACAACTTCTTGTTGCAACTAACTTTTCTATAATTAGTCAATTCATAATTTCTTTGCCCTTAACTAACTTCGTGTTGTTGCAACTACTTTATTATTTAATTTATTTCTTGGTCAACCACTTTAACTATTCAATCTTCTCATCACAACTGCTTTACCATAATTACCAAACTCACAACTTCTTGTTGCAACTAATTTATTTTTAATCATTTTCTTAATGCAACAACTATATCCATGATAAACTCCTAGTTACCATCAATTTGACTAGTACACTTCTTCTAGGAGCTTCTAGAATAATTGACTTCTTTGACCTTCTAGGGGCTTCTAGATAACTCATGAGGGTTCTCCAACTTCATATGACCATAACTCTCTAACCATGAGGAGTTGTGTGACGTTCCACATATCACCGGAAACAACATGACATCTAATATCCATCTAGAATAGTCTTGCCTATAAATTCACTGATCTTCATGCCTTTATACCTCAAATAGACTCGGGTCCCTTACCCATGCCTTTGTGCTACCAAAATTCGCTACCAGACTTCTCCAAGGGTTGAAATCAATCACTAAGGGTTGACATCAATCTACAATATCACTCTCCAAGGGTTGACATCGATGAGAACCAACAGTCCAGAACAATTGTCCATCAACCTAAGCTAATTGTCTCACAATCTCCCCCTCTGGCATTGATGGCAATACCAACATTGATGACAACACTTAGTCATGATACCATTCATGCTTATACTCCTCATCAATGTCTCTATCTCTCCCCCTTTGACATCAATGGCAAAGGGTATTTCCCTTTGGGGCTACTCCCCCTGACTGAGGTTTCCTTAGGGCTGCTCCCCCTGTCTAAATGACTTTGATCTTTATTTAAGTTTCTAAGCCTCTTATTACTCTCTCTCCCTTCATATGAATAATATCTCCCCCTTTGACAAAGGGTGTCACTCTAATGCAACATTGAAGCCATATCGCTCATGCTTCCCTTGTGACAATCCCTCCCCCTGGAAACATGCCTCTGTGCTCTCTCTTCAAGCATCTAACTCTCTATCCTGCATATGATGAATCTCTTCCCCTGGAATCGTACCTATGTTCTTACCTCTCTGTTTGACAGCTTCTCTGAATGATATTTCTACCTATTTTTTTGGTTCTATTTATCTCTCTTGACTTCTCTACAAGATGTTGTGTAGAAAAATATAAGTCTTCCTGTACCTGATGCCTTTTGGAGTTATTGTCCATTGGTGCTTCCTTATGTAATCAAATAACATATATGAAAAGCATTCAAGAATAAGCATTCAAATATTCTTGTGTAATTTTCATCCATTATGATAATGTTCTTTTGTCTCTGAACCACTCTTTGAACCAATCTATGAATCCATGCTCTCGTCCACTGTCATATATCTGTCCAAACCTGCTAAGTGTTCTTACGAATCCATCTCTGTCAATATTGTCCAAGACTCTGCTACACAATTGTCCATAATGTTGACCCATCTGTCATTGTTTTATCATGAAGTCTTCACTATTGCAACTGATCAATCTATCATACTGTACTTCTGCTTACCGACTGCTCTGAATCTATCTACTCAAACTTTGCAAGCTGCTCTAAGGATGGTTCTTTGGTATGTCTCAGCTACCACATAGACTCTCCCTATATAATATTCATATTATATAGGCATCTCTAAGTTGCATGGCTCAGAACAATCCCTTCTCTAATGCAGAGTCATCATCGTATTTATTGGTAGATTCATCATCTCTCTGAACTCTGACTTCTTTCTTTCTATCTGTGGATTCATCTTTCACTACAATACATGAAAGTACAATCTCTTGAACCTGTTCCTTATTTACCTGACCTTCTTTTCTTTCATTTCTTTTCCAAACCTTTATGTATTTGACATCTTACCTTTTCTTTGTAGATTTGCCTTCATCTCGTTTTATTGTCAATCCTGCGATCTTTGGGACCTGGTCTTTGTTCACCTGTTCTTCCTGTTTTCTTATCCATACTTTTTTATATCTGATATCAATGTTTTCTTTCATTGAAATATTGATCACGTTTCTCCAATCATGTGCTATGTGTCCATAGTTATGACATTTGTAACATTCAATGTTACGTGGGGCCACATAAGCATTTCTTGCTTGAACATTTCTTTTATAATCTCTGCAATCTGTAACCTTATGTCCAAAGTTGGTACAATAAAAACAATGATCATAAAATAAATTTACATACCTGGGAGTGAATGATCTTCTTTGTGGTGTAGTCCTTCTAAATTTCTGCCTTAACTGATCATGATCATGATTGAAGCTTCTTTATTGCTTGAACATGGATGGTCTTCTTAAAGATGTATCTTTATTAGTTTTCTTAGATTCTGGTTGACCGTGATTCATTCCTTTGAGTACTTCTGCATAACTCTGGCTCTTTTCTTCATTCTTCTTTTCTAACAACCTAGAGTGCTTCTCTTCATTCTCTACAACTGATGCAGATGTTTCTGTCTCTTCAACGTTCTTGTTGAGCTTGACTATTTTACTTCTCAATGTGACAACTTCTTCTTCAAGCTTCTCAACCTCTTCTTTTTGATTCATTATCTGAGACTTCATGACTTCTTACATTTTCTTCGCTTCTTCAAGTTGGTTTTTTAATGTGATTATTTCTTCTTCAATTCCTTTCTCTTCTTGACCAAACTCTACCTCAAGTTGGTTTAGTCCTTAAAATGATCTGTCGATATATTCTCTCTCGTTTCTGCTTCTTCCTTCTATGCTGTTATGTTGGCTTCCAAATACTGCTTTTGATCTTCAATATTTTCTTCGATCTTTCTGGCTTCTTCTAGCCGAGTTCTTAAGTTCTCGATGACATGCTGGGCTTCTTAAAAAATGTGAACACTTTCCTTTTGTTTCATCAATTCTTTCTTGAGTGACTTGTTTTCTTCTCTTTCTTTTCTTAGTTCATCTAAAACACTGACCAATTTTGCTTCATAATTGTCTTCTATTTCAATTAGTTCTTCTGTCTCATTTCCTTCATGGCATTCCATTTCAAGATGTCCGTGTTTTTCACAATTAAAGCAAAACAACATACTTTTTTTGATTATATACTCCTCATCTTTTGAATCTGTTTGACATGATGAACATCTTTCTTCTTGATCTATACCTACATCTTCTTTGACATTTTCTGATTTTGTGATGTGTGAAGAATAGATATTATGTAACTTATCCCAAAGCTCTTTAGCTGGTGAGCATTTACCCACTTTGTCCTTTACTAAATCATATAGTCCTTCCAAAATGAAATCCATTGCAATTTTGTTATTTCGTTTCAGTTCCTTCTTTGTTGTAGTCTTTTCCCTTTTTTAACTATCATACCCTATAACAATTGATTGCCAAATATCATACCCCTGTGCCTTTAAAAATACTTTCGACCTTCCGCTCCCTATCTCATACTTTAAACCATCCTGACCATTAAACAGTCGTACTCCATTCTCAGAATAATCCATGATCTCCTTCCAATGGTTAAATTGTTTCCTGAAGGAACCTGCTCTGATACAAATTGTTGGATTACCGAGAAAGGGGGGGTGAATCAGTAATGAACAATTATGCCAATTATTAATTCTTTAAACCACAAAGTATATTATTTTACTTATTCAACCATGTTCATATGTTCATCATCAATATCTTACTTTATCATAAACATTAACATTCATCAGTGCATAATAAACAATAACAAACACATCCACACAATGCACAGTACACCAATATTTATGTGGAAACCCAATGCGGGAGAAGACCATAGAATGCTTTTCTTATATGCCAAGAATTACATTCAAGGAAGCATCAACTTCCAATTCTCCAGCTACAACTGGAAGGAGGCTCCGAACCCTTCGTTTCTTAGGCTACAACCTGAGGGAAGTTCCAACTCCCCAATTCTATGGCTACAACCAGAAGGAGGCTACAACCCCCTATGTTCTCCGGCTACAACCGGAAGGTGGCTACAACCACCTATCCTTGCCTCATCCAACCGCCCTGAAATATAAGTAGAATGATGGAACCACCGTCACACTGTCACTGTGAGATATACGGCTGTAAACCTGCACCAATCTGTGCCACTGACCTGTAATCAACCTGTGCCACTATCTTGTAACCAACCTATACCTGTGTCTTGCTTGTACAAACAAAACTAAATACACCAACAACATGTACCGATACTCTCCTTAATATATCATATGTGATAACATAGATCTCATACCCAAAATCACAAGAATATCACTAAAACCATGTGCCAATAATGCACATCAATCATGTACCTCAACATTATACAAAGATAACCAACAACATGTACCAATCATGTATCAACAACAAACCAAACTATGCCTCGACAAGATGTATCAAGATCACCATGTACTTCAAGTATGTATCGCATCCATGTACCCAATCATATACATCTACCATATACCAATAACATACACCAAGATAACCAACAAGATACCACAAATCCTCACATCAACCATGTGCCACAACCTCACTGTTATACAACCTCTATCTGTACCAATAACTTCAACAACATACCTCAAACAAAAGACCTCAAACATGAATCAATACCAAACTTCAGTAGATCTACCTCAGATCAACTCTACAACAAGCCCTAAACTTCTAAGAGGGCATCCAACAGATTTACAAGGCAAACCCTCAACCAGAATCATAGATTCAACACTACACATATGAAAACCATACATTTTTCTTCTTGTAGCGTTATGTTACCGCACTTTTTCTACTGCGATTTTTTCTGTCACACTTTTCTTGCCATGTTTTTTTTGCCGCACTTTTCCTGCCATGATTTTTCTGCCGCACTTTTCCTGCCACGATTTTCCTACGGCGATTTTCCTGCCACACTTTTTCTACCGCACTTTTCCTCTATCAATAATACCTTCCCTAATAACCTTTCACAAAATAGATATTCGATGATATTCAATAGGTGTTAATGGGAGACCTTTGCTCTTTTATTTATACTCTCCAAGTAGCTTCCTCTAGAAGTATCAACTTTTGTCCACTTAGCCACTTTCCACAAATAGTAAGTTCTCCACTCTTAGTTGCAACTAAGTTTATTATTTAATTAATTTATTTTCCAACCACTTTGACTTATCCATAAATAGTAAACTCACCACCTCTTGTTGCAACCACTTTATTATTTAAATAATTTATCTTTGCAACCACTTTGACTACTTTATTATTTAAATAATTTATCTTACTCACAACTTCTTGTTGCAACTAACTTTTCTATAATTAGTCAATTCATAACTTCTTTTCCCTTAACTAACTTCTTGTTGTTGCAACCACTTTATTATTTAATTTATTTCTTGGTCAACTACTTTAATTATTCAATCTTCTCATCACAACTACTTTACCATAATTACCAAATTCACAACTTCTTGTGGCAACTAATTTATTTTTAATTATTTTCTTAATGCAACAACTATATTCATGATTAACTCCTAGTTACCATCAATTTGACTAGTACACTTCTTCTAGGAGCTTCTAGAATAATTGACTTCTTTGACCTTCTAGGGGCTTCTAGAGAACTCATGAGGGTTCTTCAACTTCATATGGTCATAACTCTCTAACCGTGAGGAGTTATGTGACGTTCCACATATCAATGGAAATGACATGACATATATTATCCATCTAGAATAGTCTTACCTATAAATTCAACAATCTTCATGCCTTTATACCTCAAATAGTCTCGGGTCCCTTACCCATGTCTTTGTGCTATCGAAATTCGCAACCAGACTTTTCCAAGGGTTGAAATCAATCACTAAGGGTTGACATCAATCTACAATATCACTCTCCAAGGATTGACATCAATGAAAACCAACAATCCAAACCAACTGTCCAGCAACCTAAGCCAACTGTCTGACAAAAGACATACCTTCGGAGGCCTAAAATCTGTTATGGATGATGAGACCTAACCCTTACATGCCAAATGTTTTTCCTAGGAGAGGCAAAACTTTACCTTTGGAGGCTTGACATCACCTAGAGGGGCTAGGGTTTGGTGGTGAAGACATGGTTCATTGACACATGGACGTTTTAAGGAGAAGAAGGCCTTGACCATGAGGAGATGGCCTAGATGATCAGCATGTGGCCTTTGGAGGCCTAATGATGTATCTCCAACTCTAATGACTTGCTCCTAGTGTCAAAACGTTCCCTGAAGGGGTGACATCCTCTTGTTTTAGGGTTTTCTTTTGTGTAAAAGTGAATTTAAAAATGAATTGTTTAATATTATTTGTGTAAAGGGGCAAGATTAGGCTTGTTGATCCCTAATCTTATGGTTTACCTTAAAATTATGTGGACAATCTATGTTAGTGACATTTTGTATAAATAGAGATCATAAGATCTCATTTGAAATCACAACTCTCCCATTGTGAGAAGTATTGGACTGAAATTTTCGCTACACTTGGGGTTTTTTGCTATCTTGTGCTATGATATGGTTTCTCTTTGGTTGTGGAGTTGATGATGATGATGTGCTAGCCTTTGGAGGTCATTCTTTTGCTATTATGGTGATTATCTTGGCATGTTATGGTCCATCTTGTTGCTATTTGGATTGGTAAGCCTTTTACTTATTGTTATCATTTGTAATTCAAGCATCAAGGTTGATCTTGCTAAGGCTAAGTAGAGAGTATACGTGCATACACCCCTACTTTAGCTTCATCATAATTTCAAGCATAGAATTATTGTTTTGCAAGGGTTTGCTAAGGAAGTATAAGTGCATAGACCCCTTAGTCTTAAACCATAGCTAGGTTGTTTGCCTTGGGGAATAAGAGTATTTATACCCCCAAGGAGGTAGTAGCCTTAGCTCTTTTCTTTTAACCCCATTAACCCATAACTAAAGGCACTAGTTTTTGCATTTGAGAAACAAAACATTGCATTGGTAAACCTGAAAGTTTCATTTTTTAAAGTTCTCTCACTTGGAAGTTATTCCTTGAGCCCTTGGCTCTCTTGCCTCATTGAGGCGTCCCCTTTCAACCGTTAAATCTTGTTGTTTTTACAACTAACTTCTACAGCCATAAGGCTGCATAAAACTTAACCCTCTAACCCCTAATAACTCCTAAACTAACCTTAGGATTGACCCCTAACTTTGCCCTAACTCTCTACCAACCTAGGCACATCTTTTGAGATAACTAGGACTAACTTTTAGCGGGTAAATTTTCTAATATCTAACCTAGTTTGATACAACCATTATGGATGTTATTTTTCTACATAATTAGTCACCTAACAACTGCTAACTAAGTTTCAAAGTGCTTGCTAAGTCGTAATCTTTAACTAATCTAACTCTTGTACTTGCAAGTTGTTTTATCTAAGCTCTTAAAGCACTCTTTGATTAACATTTATTGTTGATATATTGATTAGTTTACTGTTGTATTTTAGGGACAACAAGCATAACCTGCTTGTCCAACTAACATATTACAAGTATCCTTGGTTTTCATTATGTCTCGGGCAGGTACTTTACTCTCGGCAAGTTACTCAATTCATTTGGAAACCCTTAACCTTTCCCAAAACCCTTTTCCAAGCTTCCTTCTACCATCTAGAATTGACCTTTGGGGGCATCTATCGCTACATCTCATTTTTCATATCAATCCCCCCTAGGGTCACCAGGATCCCCCCTTGAGGTGACTATCTCACCTCTAAAGTGACGAGAACACCTGCCTAAGGTGACAGTGGGTAGGTGCTCTCCTAGTTGTCGCCATTTTGGTGGTTGGGTCGGGCTTTGCCCAACCTACAACTTGTGCGATAACAATGACACTGGAAGGGTTGAAGATGAAAAACACTTTCTCTTAGAATGTCCAACATATATCCATATTAGATCTCAATTTCACAATATTTGTCACACTACCCATCTTCCTAACC
Organism: Picea engelmannii; assembly: GCA_009831015.1. Lineage (NCBI taxonomy): Eukaryota > Viridiplantae > Streptophyta > Pinopsida > Pinales > Pinaceae > Picea > Picea engelmannii. Next base: position 253,755 of record ML781963.1, on the reverse strand, counting down.
TTTTAACTCAATAAAACTATGGCGATTTTGGAACACTTCTCTTAATGCTTTTTGAACACAAAAATAAAATTCTAAAGAATTCCAAGTAATCCCTTACATTCTTAAGGTCCAATAGACCAATTTAGTCTCAATGGACATTAATCAACATCATTTTGTATTTATTTTGATTTAGTCAACATATTTGTTATCAATTTCCTACATCTTCAATATTAATTGCTCAAATTCTTAGTCCTTACTATTGACTCGATTTATACATGAACATCTTAGCAAGTTGTGAAAAACCACATGGTGGACTAACTTTTTTAATTAATTAAAAAAATTTCTTCCACATTTATGATGTTATATGGACAAAGACTAAATAACATTCATTCAGGTTTTGAACAACGTGACATCTATGCACGTTGGTATGGCTACGCTTAGTAAAGGTGGTGTGATACCCACTTATAAGCACCACAACATTGACCTAATCATATCACTCAACTTTGTATATAATGTCAACATTATGATTTATGATGTACATGAAACGATCCCTTAACCATGCATACAAAGTACAATGACAAGGTAGACATTGGACGATTTCAACACTTTGACGAATGATAATCAACCTATCTTTCAAATAAAAATATGTCTTAAAACATCAAAATTTTGTTTATTTGTAGGCTAAATGCATTATAAATTGGTTTGTTTCGTTCACTCAAAATAATAAGAAAGGAAAGCGACGTTCTTAGCCTAAAATCCGATAAGAATAATTTTGGATTGATGGAATTGGATATATTAGATGCTAACATTGTGCAAACTAGTTGCAGTGGGGGTATTCAAGGGTGCTCGACTTATTTTCGCTAAAAATAACAAGTTCATCAACCCAAATCTACAATTTTGGAAAAGATTGCCTAACCGTATTGCGATGATACTAAATTAAAAAAGATAAGAAATGTAGAATGTTTAACCTTCAACATGATCATTTATTAATGTTTATTTTTTAAATACATTTACTACATTCTATTGCTATAAAAATAAAACCTTCATAAATCTACATCATTTTTTTTTGTAATTAAGGTACTCTATTCATGTATTAATAATATGTACATGAATGTCTTCTAGCAAGCGAGATCCAAAAAGAATGCCAGACAACCATATAAGCCAAAACCAGTAAAACATAGGGTATGCCCATGTAGGGAAACCAGACCAAATATCCATGACAACCATAAAGTTTAAACTTGTTTGTATCAACAAAGATAAAAGCAGTCTAAATTGCCTATGATCTAGATAAACAAAACAAAGCAATCTAAGAGTATAAGAAAAATAATTCTCGGACAACTCTTGTCCACATGAACCATAAACATAATTAACCATTAGAAGGTGGCACCTGGGGGGCACTTGGCCCCGCGTCCTTCATGAAATTTGATATTGTAGTAGAATGAGTGTGCAGATGAACCCCCACAGGTAGCGGAAAGGTACCCCCATAACGCGGTACCAACCACTGAACCATTTCCATGAGCCAGGTATTCTGCTCCTCCAGAGATTCCATCCTGTGTTTGAGTTAGCGGAAATCCTCATCCTCAAGGAGCATGCCTAGAGCTACCATCATTTTTGTATGTCAGTATAGCTCAAGGATTTAAAAAAATTGAAATTCTTGGTTATGGTGCAACCCAAGTCCAGAATAATGTCCCCCCCCTGAGCCTCCACCTTCGCATCTTCCTTATAAGCTCTTACCAATTGAACTTCCTTTTCTAGGGTAGGCATAATGACCCTATCCACTTCCAGGACAAACCGTTGATAAAATTCCACTGCATCAATTGCAGCTTGAGTTGCTCAAGAAGGGCGTGCTGAGGAGCATTGCGCGTGTCTTCCTCGAGGGGCCATGACAACACCGAGCAGGGGGTATAATTAAACTCGAACCACCCAGGATCCAAGCCATTGTTAGCTAACAAAGTCACCCAAATATCAAGATCACAACAAATCTCAGGGGCACTAAGAACCCATGGCTCGCCTAGCTACATCCTTATTCCTCCAAGTGCCATCGTACCCGTGAATTCCAGGAGTACTAAGCAATCAATAACATGAGCTGACATGAACGTTCCCATCATTCTACATTGTGTGATGATTAACTTCTTTGTACTCACCATTAACCTCCCGTCCGATTAATCCATCATGAGCCTCCGAGCTAATGAACTGGGTGCATGGGGGATGATGAGGTGAAGGGACAACCTCTCGCATCACCACCACCGCCTCCTTACATGCATGCCTTCCTAGTGTCACCCCATCTGGGGGTATTGTAAATATAAGTTTCAATAAATGAGTTTAATGATTAAAAAATTATGTTTTATTTTTAAAAGTCACATATTATATTAAGTAACAGTTCTGTAAATAACAAAGATCTCTTTCAAAGGTGGCAAAACCTATCATAACTTAGTTGTCAATTGGCACTGACGACAACCATCACTTGTTGCTATTCGCGAATGTGGGCTAACTTATCACCGTTCTTCAAGGAAAACAACGCCACCTAGAATGCCTTGTTGGTGGTTGTAAGGGGGTGAAGTTTCACTCTTGCCAAATGTATTTGGGCCTTGGGCCGTTACTTTGTTTCTAGATGTCCAAGGAAGACAAGCTCTTAGCCAATCATATATAGTTTTAGATTTTACTCTTGGATCAAAAAACGGTTTCAACCTAAATAATATTTACAAGAAAGTTAATCTTTAATACTATTGATGTTAAGACTATAACAACTGAATCATATGCTTTCAAGTAACATCTAACCTTAATCTCATACATAAAACCAGATAACTACCCTAATTACAATTTTACATCTTAACATCATTACAATTTTACATCTTTAGAAGAAGAACAATGGCAAATATCTCATAACATGAAATTAAGATATTATTATTAATTTATTTTTAACGCGCATAAATCACAAATTTTTGTGTTTGGCCGTGTCACTGTGTTGAGATTTCTATCAGTCTACCTTTCAAAATTTACTTGAGCAGAGCTAAGGTGCCAGCACGGAAACGCTAAGAATTATACCTGGGTGAGTTGAATCAAACTTCCACCGGTTTAGAATTGAACCACAGCCGAATCGACTTAAATTGAAAGCCTTTCAACTGCCACTGGTACATGGAAGCGCCTACAAGTTTGAAAATGCAAATATGTTCAAACCTACACACAGATTAACAAGCGGGGCCGAGGGTTTCAGCAATTACCACGATTACCATGCTGCTGTTTCGGCATTTTTCATCCATTTTGGCCTTGTCGCGAACTGGTAAGTAGCTCATTCAAGTGCATTAGTCTGAATAACGAGTGCTCATTCACACAGAATGCGAATGTTACGGTGAAGTTCAGAGGTTTCAGCAGTGAAATTTTATTGTATTAAACCTACATGACTAGTTTTGAGATATCATATGGAATTATGGAAACACAAGGGATCTTATACAAGTGTTTAGAGTTTATTTTTCTCTGTGTTTCCCTTGAGAACCTAAATGATTTTTTTCGTTTTTTGGCATGGTTTAGTTGGGCAGGTGCTTCTGAAGGTTTTATTTATTTTAACGCATAGGAAAATAATTGCTTATACCAGTCTGTGAGAAGCAAAGTTTAATTTGGTATAGGCTAGATACGATAATGATTTTAGTTAAGTCAAAACTAAAGAGAAGCATTCTTCACACATTGAATCCTATCCATGGCAGATGCGATGCAACTAGTCTCTAGTAATATTATAATTTTAGCATTGACAGAGGCAATTCATTTTGCCTAAAACATTATAGTTATGAACTTTTAGTATCCTAAGTTTCATTTCCTCAGCATCACTGGTTTGTGTCTGATGGCTCTGCATTGCGGTGTGCTGCAGTTAAGACCCAAGGGCGATTTCTGTCAAGTATGGTAGGAATGGGGAGCACTATTAAGAAATGATGGAAGATGTGGGTGGGTCACTGCTGTCTTGAGGAGCACAATTGGAATGATGATGTGGGTATGAGTTGTGGTGGAAATGAAAGATGGCGACCATTTAGGGAAGGGACCAGGACGAGGCAAGGGACATTGGGTGTAGTGATGGAGAGGCCAAGGGGCAGGATAGTAGAACGAGAATGGAATGGGCAGAAGAAGGGGGAAACATGAATTCAGAGTGGGATGGCTGGATATAGGAAGTTGGGGAGTCAAGACACAATAAATGGGATGTGAAACAGACTTCGATGAAGGGGATGACGACCAAAAAATGATGCAATGTTTACTGGGGTTCGTGGGTGTGGGTGTAGGTGTGTTTATTCATGGATGCCATTTTTGAAATCTGGCCTCGTTGGTGTGTGTGGGTGTGTCACATAGACCTACTGGAAGTTGTTTTGAGAAACATGCCCCAAGGTTGGAACTTGCACCACATAAATTAGACTTCCTTTGACTTAGGTGCTAAGTTTGATGGGTAACTATTACCAAAATCGCCCCAAGGTTGGAACTTGCACCACATAACATAGACTTCCTTTGACTTAGGTGCTAAGTTTGATGGGTAACTATTACCAAAATCGCCTGGGACTTGCACCTTGTTTCATCCCTTTATTTTGGACATGGCATTTTATACATCTTATATATTGGTGTTTTTTTCATATTTATGTGATAATGTGGTTATTTGATGTTGTTGTTTGTTTATATTTAAAAAAATGGAAAAAAATGAATTTCTTTTGTATTTTTTAATGCTTGTCACAGTTTGCCAATTTTTGTTGTTGTTGTTGATGTCTTGATGTCTAGACCCTCAACATTTTTTTGCCGATGCCGATTTTTTCATCAATGTTTAGGGTTTCCCAGGGTTTTAACCCACCTTCAAGAGCTCATTACAATGTTTGATCCAAAAGTTTTTTTGGATCATCTCTTTTCAGGGCTCATTTCTGCATTTGTTCTAGAGATTTCTCGCATCATCTACGGGGCTGCAGTTTGGATCTTTTCTTTTTTAGGTTTTTATCCTTTTACAAGGTTATGTTTCTCTTCCAAGGTTCCTTGGCTGCATTTAAGGATTTTTACCATCTTTACAGGATTGGCGCTTTCCTTCCTAGGGTTTTTCTCTTTCTTCAAAATCCAACGCTATCTTCTTGTTCATTCTCTGCAGTAATATTTCTCTTGGGCAATGTTTTTGGCTCAGTTTTATGCTGCCCTAAACATAGAGACAATACACTGCAAATTCTATGGAAGAGTTGGTATTATTTCCTTGTTTTGTCTATATAAGAGATTCCTTGTAGACTTTATGAACCCTTCTTCTTTGCTGAATCTAATGACCTCAAAATGGCTCTTTTACCTATTTGACATGGCTAATTATATTTGAGCAGATCTAAAACAAAAGAACTCTATATGCAATCATTGTCATATGGAGAGTTGTGTCTTCAAATCTTGGTTGACTTGTCTTCAAGGGATTGAAGAGCTTGTGGGAGTAACAGTTTGTGACAGGGATTTTCTAGATGATATTGTTGACATAGTGTTCAGCGCAAATCTAGCTGTGCACTTTGCACTTGGGTTTGATCTATTGCGCCAAATCCTTGATCAAGGTATGATTTCATTAGTTTTGCATTTCAGTTATTTTGGATCAAGTACACGGACCTGTATTCTGATATATTGTCTATATGATCCTTCTAGTACAAATGTTATCTTTGATGGAGTTTCTATTCACAGTCTTATTGGATCATCTCCTCTGCTTCTTATCAAGGATTCTTCTTATGGTGCACATATGTCGATGCACTTTGCATATTGGGCCTTATTGGTTTGAGGATGTGATGATATCATCTTTGGCCCACCACATTTGGAGATGTTCTTTATATTCTAGGAGTTGGTGGTTTTATAGTGGATACTTTAGCTTATTATGATGCTACATCTCAACATTTGGTTCATAGTGACATTTGTGGGCCTATGACCACTTGTTCATGTGGGGGAGCTATGTGCTTACTCACCTCCTTTGTTAGAGCTTCTACTCACAGGTCCATTACCTTATTTACATAATCTTCCACGGGTGTGTCTCACTCTATTACAATGGATCTCTGCTTTCCACATTATGATGTTGGTCTCTATTGGATGTACTATCTTCACCCACTTCAGCCTTAGGGATAACTTGAGCCACTCTTTATACCTTTAGTTGATCAACACGTTACAATGGATCTTTCTCTTTATGATGTCGGCTTATTGTAGATGCTCTACACTTGGTTGTTTTCAGTAGTTGAACTCGTCAATATTGACTTCACTATACTTCTACCAGAGATCACCTTCACTAAGTTGTAGAACCATGTTGGTTTGGGATATATGGAGTTCAAGAAGGGTGATGTGGCCCCTTGCTTAGCATTAAGGGGGGGAAAGTAAATCTTGTGTTGTAATGACTTCTCTTCGTGCCCCCCAATTCAACTCAAGGGGTTGTTGGAAATTGGAATTATTAGTGTAATCTGTACATGTGGCCACAACCATCTCATATTGTGTCATTGATACATTTGGTTAGGCATTGATTATGACAAAGGCCATCTTTTATTGTAATACTAGGTTATGGATAAGGACAACATAGTCAACTTTGAATGTAGGCTCAATAACTCTCTTGGGGAGTGCACCCTACTTATGTGGGTCCATAACCCCTCTTGGGAGGACGCCCTACTTGAGTTGTGTATAAATACACAACTCAAACCTCATTTGAAATCATCTTTTTAGATCACTCAGCTGAGTCTCTCTAATAGAAGTGTTTTAAGCCTATGCACTACATCGTTGGTGTTCTTTTATGGCTGGTCCATTTTCTCTATGGGCACTACATCTTTGGCATTCTCTTGTGGTTGGTATATTTTCTCCTTTGTGTGCATTTGTGCATCTCATGTATAGGGCATTCATGCTTGGGCATCTTTCTCTGTGAAGCACATTCTTATTTTACTGCAAGTTTTTGGGTTGGCCTTTTGATTCCATTCAATCCTCTCTTTCTTTTTGTGATCTCGACATCTTATTTTCCACAAGAAATTCAAACTATTGAAAATTATTGAAGACTTCATCCTCAGTCTTCATAAAGTAAATCCGGGTATTTCTAGAGAAATCATCAAGAAATGAAACATAATAAATGTTACTTGTCAAAAAAGCTGATGACATATGTCCACATGCAACTGAGTGTATCATATCAAGAATCTTTTTTGATCTATGCTTACTGCTTGGAAAAATAGTCTTCATATTCTTGTCAAGCGTACAGCCCTTGCTCACTCTTGGCTTCTAGATTTTGAAGTTCAACAATTCTTGTACTATTTCTTTCAAGAGTGGCACTGCTCCATGGTGTAGGTGATAAGATCTTTTGTGCCAAATCTTTCCCTGCTTGTCACATTCATGCATTAAAGCAACATGTTTTACCGGATCTACAAAGAATCTATACAAGGCACCTTCTCGCACACCTTTGGCCAAGACTCGACCATCCTTCTAGCTGTGATCTATTATGATGACGTACTTATCATCAAACTCAGCAACACACTTAAGATCTGTTAGGGCTGAAATTGAAAAAATATTCTCAGTTAAACAAGGAACATACAAAAACATCATTCAACTCAAAAACATCACCTAATGACCTATGAAAAGATCTGGCAGGGCTGAAATTGAAAAAATATTCTCAGTTAAGCAAGGAACATACAAAAACATCATTCAACTCAAAAAGCATCATTGCCCAACTCCACTTGTATGTTGGCATGTTGCGCTTGAAGTCTACTGAAAGCCTTCTTGTTGAATGTCTTGTGTGACTCCGGATGCTCCACTGTCCACATACCACCCTATACCAGAGGTGGTGTTAGTGGAAAGGCATGATACATGGAGAAGGCAGTCTCAAGCTTGGATGCTAACTCGTCCAATCCGTAAGCTTTTGCATTCCTTACAAACTATTTTTTCTACTTGTTATTTTTCTTCTTCTTAGGACATCGAGACGCATAGTGGCACTTGAAACATTTCACATGACTCTATGCTTTCTTTGCATGCTTTGATGAACTTGAATGTTTGTTGTGAGTCGTGACCCTTCTTGGGTCCTCCTTTCTTTCCTCCTTTCCTCACCTTACTGATGAGGGCTTGGTTCAAGGTCTCATTATTTTTAGCTGCGATTGTAGCTCTCCTTGTCTGCTCTCGAATGAAAGCATCCTAGAGCTACTCATTGGTAGGCATGTGCTCACGGCCACAGACACTCTTCACAAAGGATTCCCAGGGATCTGATAATCGATTCATAACGATAGATACCAACTCCTCGTTCTCGACCTTCATCCTGATGGTCATGAGCTAATCTTTGATCTAGTTAATCTTCATCAAGTAACTATATATCGTGTCTATGTCACTCATGTGTGTACGAGTGAGTTGATTCTTCATAAGCAATTTTCGGGATGGATTCCCACTATGATATAGAGTTATCAACGCTGCGTACATCTCATCATTTGACTTCCTCGCGGTGTGAGAGATCAAATGGCCCTTCACTGAATCCATAAGGATTCTCTTCACTTTGGCAACACTCGTCTTATGTGTAGCCAACAATGTAGCATCAATCAGAGAAACAATAGTCCTGTCTACAATTTCCCAAAGATCCAACTCCTTCAACAACATTTATAGTGGACACTACAAAGATGCAAAGTTGGAAACACCCTCTACAGGGTCACACTTTCTAAGGCTGAGAGTAGTCATCTTGCAAACCTAGAACATATTTCAACAAACGGATCAGCCAATGAAATCAACCCATCACAGGTTCACTATACCTATCTTAGGCAACAGATCCACTCCAATCAGTGGAGCTACACGGGCATCTCACCCACAACTTCTCACAGGGACAGATCACTCCAATGTTTGGAGTCTTTTGGGCATCACAATAACTGAGATTCTCTGATAGTGCCCTCTCATAAGAGCTGTCCATTCCATACATGGATCTGAAGAATCACAGATGCACAACTCTAATACCATATCAAAATTTTACATCCACCTGATACACAAATCTGCACTCCAAGAATTTGTCCTATAACTAAAATAGAAAGACTGAAACACCAATCAAAGCTTCAAATCTGTGTAAGCAAAAAGTGCTCAATGGAAAATGAGAATTGCAAACATCGCATATCAATAGATGGTATCAGCCTTGCAAAATATCAAATCTGATCTACACAAGCAACAACATGAATCTAGCAAGCAACGAGCTGAAATCCCGTAACAACAATCACTATCTTCTCAGTAACACTGAAGAAAAATACAACACTATCCTCAAGGGACTATAATGGCTTCTCTCAAGCTTTCACACTCTCACTATGTGTTCACACTGTTCACATGTATGAATATATATACCCCTAACTAGTGCTCTCTTTCATCTAGTCAAACTTGACAAGAGGAAAATTGGTCACAAAACATAACTGCTAATAATAGATCTCAAAGAAAGCGCCCCACATACAAAGGAATCTCTCCCAAGCAATGTGCCATACCTATGCCTAGAATAGCCCCTAACATTCTTCCATGAAAGGAATTTGTCATAAATGTGTAAGGAATCTGTCATAATGCTATCGTATCTATGTCAGAGGAATCTGTCATAACTATCACAAAATCTGTCATAACCTTACACTGACCAAAAGTAGAAGATGCCAAGCGTCACGAGTGTAAGTAATTTGTCATTGGTGTTGGACATAGTATCATTAATGTGTTGTCATTGATGTCAAACAGTAGGACGGTATGCAAAGATTAAAGCTCAGGAGGGTTAGCGAATGAAGATCAAAGCTCAGAAGAGATGACGCGATGAAACTCAGAAGAGAAAGCGCATTGTAGAAACATGATCAGATCAAGTCAGGACCGTTGAATACGCAAGTGCCAGATCAACGACATGGATGGATTGCGGAGAGAAAAAGGAGAATTAAAAAGCGTGTTATTCCCAATCCCGCAATCAGTCTAGACCGTCAGAACACAAGAGAAGGATCGTTGGAGGACTAGTCAACGATCAGATCAAATCAGGACCGTTGATACGCAAGCTCTAGATCAATGGCATGGATAGATTGCAGAGAGCGAAAGAAGAATTAAACAAGGTGTTAATTCCAACCCTGCAATTATTTTAGACCGTCAGATATTATAGATTCAAAGATCAACGACTATGGTTGATCCACCAAACGATCAGATTAAGTCGTGACCGTCGGATATGCAAGCGCAGATCAAGGGCAGGGATTGATTGCGGAGCACGAAGGGAGAATTAAACAACGCGCTAATTCCAATACTGTAATTAGTCTAGTTCGTCGATCGTCACCCGCCAAATAGATCTACGGTTGGCATCAGTTCAACTACCAACGAGCAAGTTTCCATTGCGGAGCTCGACGATAGTTGTAAACATCATGCAGTTGGGATCCCGCAATCATCCCTGATCGCTGATCTACTTCGGGACCATTCTCGATCGATGGATCAAGTTGAGTGGAAAGATAGGATAAGTAAAGAAGAAGAGCTGTTGGATTTAAACCAAGGCAAAGTAGCATAGCAGACAGATCGAGCTGTCAATCTAAGATCACGATCAACGAACAACATTCATTTCGGGTTAAAAGTTGTGAGGAGGTTACACTACGGGTAATCTCACTTCGGGTAAAATGAGAAGTAAGAAAGGAGAAGTTAGCCGAAGTCCCGAAGTAAATGAGGACTGTTTGATACGAAGTCCTGAAGTAAATGAGGATCGTTTGATCTATTCAAAGCGCGCCAAGGTAGCAGTGGTCAACTTCGGCGCTAACCACTTCGGGAGAAAAGGGTTGAAGTAACATCACCCGAAGACCAAAGCAAATGTCAACCGTCTGATATGAAGAACACTTCGGGAGATATCAGGACCATCAAATCATGTTTAGTGGAAGGACAGAGTAAGCCACAAATGTCCCGAATTCCCGACAACCGTTTGATTGTGTTAAGCCTTTTCGGGTTAAAGAATGACCATTAGATCACGTCAAAGTTACTCGAGGATTATACTTCGAGGAATCTCACTTCGGAAGAATTGGGAAGTGGAGAAATCGAATTACCTGAAGTCCCGAAGGCCGAAATCTTGAAGTAGATATGAGTTGTCTGATCAGAGGAACACTTCGGGTAGTATCCTGACCGTTAGATCAGGGAGAAGAATATGTGCCACATTGGGAGATCCACGTTAGCAGACCACGTCAGCAAGGACACGTGGCACAGTCAGATAATGATAAGTGTCAAGATGAAATCGACATTTTAGGTACGTGTAAATCACGAATCTGAGTGACATGTGGCAGCCACTCGACCCGTGCCATGTCAACAAGTGACGTCAGCAAGTTACGTCACTTCAGGAGTTTTACTTCGGGAGTTTCACCACCAACACCTAAGTCCCGAAGTCCCGAAGTGGACATGAGTCGTCCGATTTGAAGAATACTTCGGGTGCATTCTCAACTGTTGAATATTATGAACACGCGTCTCATATTCGGGAGATTTGTAAAGAGGGTGGAAGTCGCGAGGGACGGAGTGTCGAAGTACCGACAGTTGTCCATCTCATCGGGAGATTAAAACGTGACCGTTGATTTTATTAAGTGATCAAGCACTCGCTTGGCCTAGCGTCTGGTGACCGCCTATGGTCATAAGGAATAAAGAAACAAAGGGCGAAAGAAGAAGCAACGCTTAAATTAATAAGCCCGTGGTCCTGCGCGTATGGTCATATGTAAATGGTTTGAAGGAAGCGCCTCAACAGAACTTGGTTTCTGCAATATTTGCAAAAATATGGAATCAAGTTAAAAGGAAATCGATCCATACCTGTGATCGATTTACGAAAAGAACTCTCACTAAGTTAAAAGAATTAACATTAATGGTTGAATAATAATAGTGATTATTGTTAATATTAAAATGAAGAGGTGCGATGGTCCAAGCAAAGGGACACAATGTTTCATAGCTCACACCAGTTGGAAGAATATATAAACGAGAAAGAGTAGTGAGAAGAAAGTGTCTCTGTAGTCGAGATAAGAAGATCAAAACCGAAGCAGAGTTCAAGAAGAAGAATTGTTGGTTCTAATGGGCCTGTCAATGTCTTATTGAAGATCAAGAACATAAGAAGATAGTAGTAGTTATGCAATCCAGTGTTTGATATAGAAGACCTTTACTGGACTACAGTAGATTCATTGAAGATTAAACGACAAAAGCCAGAGAGCATGAGATGAAGTTTGACTGCAGAGAGGTTGCAACAGACAAGTAGAAAGTGTAGCAGTTAATAACTCTAAGAAGACTTGAAGAGATTGAAGTATCTCTGTGTGTTTATGAACACCTTGAACAGAGTATAGTAAAAGAGTTATAAGTGTTATAACCTGCATAAAGGGAGGAAGGGTGGAGGAAGGGAAATCAAGTCGAAATCAAAAAGGTCAAATTTGATAGGACTTGTGTTAATGGCTGCATGAATCAAATTCAATGAAGAGCAGCAGAGATTGAATTGCATTGTGAAATTAAGGGTGGTTGGGTGGTGCAAGGGCAGGTTGGAGCCTGCAGGGGAGTAGGTGCTTCCTTGTCAGTTGTAGCTGACTAAATATGGGGTCGTAGCCTCCTTCCAGTTGTAGCTGGTAAATAGGGTGTCGAAGCATCCTTTCAGTGGTAGTTGATAAACTAGGGGGTAGTAGCCTCCTTCCAGTTGTAGCTGGTAAATGGGGTGTGGAAGCATCCCTTCAGCCGTAGCTGAAGAAACTTGGGGACAGTCTCTCCATCAAGTTGTAGCTTGAAAACAGTTTTGTAAAAGAACAATTTATTAATGAGAAATGAGTTGGTGGTTTTCCCTGTTGGGTTCCACGATAAAATCTTGTGTTCATAAGGGTTTGTTGTTAATCATATATTGCTTAATTGAATAATTAATGTGTGTGCTTAATAATGATGGAATTAATAAGAAAAAGTAGGCAATACTGATTCACCCCCCCCTCTTAGTATTGCTGGATATTCCATCAATTGGGGTGTAAGGGATTCTCTCCCAAATGGAACACCCATCCTGCAAGGAATCCCTTCCAACACTCATGTACCCTCTTCCTAGGAGAATGACTTGGAGCAACCAAGAACTAACAGTTCTCACAAGTGTGACACTCATTTGCTCTACTTTAGCCTTCACACTTCCCGGTCAGGCTACATTCATGTTACAAATATCGTGTTGGCGAATATATCGCTTGAGGGTCCGGAAAGAAACTTATCAGAACTATCGAGGAAAATATCAGAAAATTTAAAAACACTAATATATTCAATTTTTTTTTTTTTTTTAAAATCTAAAGCAACCACCTCCCTCTATCCCTTTTACAGGCAAAAACCGCTTTGTTCTCAATTCCCTGCTTTTCCTCTTCAAAAGAAATCAAAATATTAAAAAAAAAAACCAGCCTATATTTTCCATCATCTCGCAATATTTTTGACAATATCGTGATATTTTGAAAATATTGTGATATTTTCATATCCCTCAAAATATCATGGTTTTTTCAGTTTATAGTCTCGGGGAGTTGAAAAACTCACTATATTTTCAAAATATCTTGATATATTGCCAATGTTTGCAAGTATGTTCATGTTACTTATCAAGCTTTGGACCTCTAAGTGAAAGTTATCAGATTCAGATTCCGCAAAAACTCTGCCAGATTTCGACTCAGGAGTACTTGGTGACTTGACAAAACTCAACAAAATTGGGTAAATAGAAAAAATACTCAAAATACAGGAAATGTGCAGAAAAAATAACACTGACAATTCCAATCCATAAAATATATAAAACAGCAGTTTATCCATCAATTCATCTCATGAAATATGATAATATAAAATTTGAAATCGCAGTTAACAGTGTTAATATTCTTGGGTGCCGTCTGAAAGCAATAGCACGCTACTGTAATCTTTGTAAAAGAAGTGTGTAGAATTGCTGTGGTAGGAACAGTGACCCTATGATATCATCACAACGTGCTCTGTTGCTTGTTTGAGCCATAAATCACACTGTTATGAGGGAAAACATTAGTTTGGGCATGTTTATTAGAGTGTGCAGTGCATGGTAAGCCTTCGCCCTTGAAATTTTGGCATTCTAGACCCAAGATCTGTCAGAAAATCAATTCACGCAGATACGCGCAAATGTAGGAGAGGGGGATACATCATTGATGTTATTCCATTGTCTGATGTCTGGTTACATAGTCACAATCATGATCTGTCAGAAAATCCATTCATGCAGATACACACAAATGTAGGAGAGGGAGATACGTCATTAATGTTATTCCAATGTCTGATGTCTGGTTACATAGTCACAATCATGAGCTGAGAGACATACACTACGACTCATGAGTATGTTACCCCTAAGTCACAGCTTGTAACACCTACCTTCTGAATTAATGCCCAATATAACCTCAGTCCTAGGAGGAATGCAAATGTTTCAAAACTTGGAAACACCTTGGAAATGGGGTGAAACTTCAGGAAACATTCACAGAGAATTTTTGTTTCAGGAAATGTTCCAAGGATGTTTCTGGACATTTTCCAAGGAGGGAATTTTTTCATGCAATTCCTAGCCTGAAAGATGGTTGTTTGTGAGAAGAACACGCGGGATTGTGTATCCTACAGTGGTCCATTATGCTAGATAAAAGAAGGCAAGAAAAAGAAGTTCATTTCACTTGAATTCACATTATACTTGATAAAAGGAAAAGCAGTAAGGAAAAAGAAAGTTCATTTCTCTTGGACTCTGCTTTTTAGGGTCTTGATATTAAAGTACTTCATCTTACGTGAAACAGGGTCTCCCTGGGTTTCAGTAGCACAGCCAATGGATCCCATTCACATCGTTTAATGAATGATATGTTTGAGGTCTGAATATGAGCTTCGTTCTTATTGTTCCAGCTCACTTGCTTTTTGAAAATGTAAAATGCAATTTAAAGGGTATTAGCAATCGTTGCAGTTTTTTTTGATTGATTGGCAGTTCATTAATTAATCTAAGTCATTCCAAACCAAGAAATAACTAGAAAAAATCGCCCAAAAATTGGCTGATTCAAAAAATCGCAAGGTATTCTGAAACTCTGTTTTTTTGGAAAAAAATGGCTGACACAATGTGACTTCTGCATAAAACAGTTTTTTTATTTATTTATAACTTTTTCTAAAGAAAACCCATCGCTGACATGACGATCTTTGCCCTTTTTCTCAAATCTTTTCTGACCTTTCCCTAATTTTTATTTTTCATCCCCTTGCTGAGTTATTGCCATACACAATTTTTATTATTTACAACATTAGTCATAGTTATATTTCGAGCATGATCGCTGATGTCACCAGATATTGTGAAATCTATAAAAGATGTTGTCTACCTTTTTTGTCATTAAGATTTATTACTAGTGTTTGATATTAAAGTTGAAGTAGGTTTGAGGATTGGGTTTGCTTGAATCGGATTGGGCTGGTACCGAGAGAGTTGAGATCCTCTTGCTTCGCCGCATCATCCAATGCAAGAGGAAGGTCCCCCAGCGCATCGTCCAGGTAGAGTTTGCGGCACATCCCTTCTGGATTGAGATTGTCTTGAGCAATGTTGCCAGAGCAGGAGTGGGGGCGGGAGAGCCAGGAGCGCCATTTCCCAAAAACCTCAGGACCAGAGCATCCCAGGAGTGTTATATATATATATATATATATATATATATATTATAATGCATTTTATTCAAAAAGACATGCAGAATGCCAAATTAGTTGCATAATATCTGAAAACATGCATATTTGTGCTACTTGTAGATGAATACTACATTATTATGAAGTTAGAAATGCCATCCATAGTACTTTAATGGTTATACTGAAACTTTGAAAGAAAACATTATGAATAAATGAGCAAGAACATTTAAATGACAAACATAAATGACAAGCAATGTTCCACCATCACTTACATTGAGATCCTCATCATTAGTATCGTCCTTCATCCTTTTGCCTCTTGTCTAGCCTTTGCCTCTTTTCTCGATCCTCCAGGGACATCAGTCAACACCCCCCAATTTTGATGAAATTGCCTAATCCAAGCCTTAAAATATGGTAGAAAAAGCTTAGGACCAGAGCATCCCAGGAGTGTTATATATATATATATATATATATATATATATATATATATATATTTTATTCAAAAAGACACGCAGAATGCCAAATTAGTTGCATAATAAATGAAAACATGCATATTTGTGCTACTTGTAGATGAATACTACATTATTATGAAGTTAGAAATGCCATCCATAGTACATTAATGGTTATACTGAAACTTTGAAAGAAAACATTATGAATAAATGAGCAAGAACATTTAAATGACAAACATAAATGACAAGCAATGTTCCACCATCACTTACATTGAGATCCTCATCATTAGTATCATCCTTCATCCTTTTGCCTCTTGTCTAGCCTTTGCCTCTTTTCTCGGTCCTCCAGGGACATCAGTCAACACCCCCCAATTTTGATGAAATTGCCTAATCCAAGCCTTAAAATATGGTAGAAAAAGCTTAACATGTCTAATCAATGATTTTGGTTTGAGTGAAGTGAACATTTTTGCTAAGGCCATGATAAAAGAGTTCAACAATCAACACCACCAACATTGGGGTACATAAAGGGCTTGGTGCTCTTGATTAAATGGAAATCACATACCTTCATACGTGATAGAATCCAATGAAAATGCTACAATCCCATCAATCCTGAAATCTTGAAAACTGTTAAGTCTGCTGAATTTTTAATGGGATATGAAATTCTACTTTCTCCATATGAAGTTCGAAGAGGTTGGAACCACTTTCAAACATCTTGAAACAATTAATGGTAAAGTTAAAAAATTAAGTAAAAGTTCTTACTTTAAGAATTTAACGTTGCCATTAATGACCAACATTTTTGGTCAAACGTACTAAAAAACCACAGTCATGGTTCAACTTCAATGTGTCCAGGGAGTGCTCAAGGAGCACTTGCGGAGCACGCTCCTTGCTTTGGGAGTGTCCCAAGGAGCGCCACGCTCCCCACAGTGGCAGGGAGTGTCCTAAGGAGCCTTGGAGCGCACTCTCGAATATTGGAAGCACGCTCTCGCTCAGAGTCCGTTTCTGGGGGGTGGGCGCAACCCCTAGGAGGGTGCTTTTGGCAACACTGGTCTTGAGACCGGTTGAGCTGTTGCATTGCCTTTGGAGATTTATTGACTTGACAACACATAGAGATTGATACCCATATCTTGTTAATTGATCTTTGAAGATCATCGTCCAACCTAGCGTGGTGCTTGCATTCATAGGTCTCTTGTTTCCTTTAGTCCAATAGCATATTGATAGATCGCTTTCGCCCATTCAGTTACTCCTTGGATGCTCTTGGCCACCTCTTGCGTAATAACCGGGAGTTCAATGGGATTATTAGGGAGGATATTTATAAATAGTATATCTAGGTCACTTGGATCGACCCCCCTTGGGGGTATGAGACCTAAGTTTGCCTTTTACGTAGATCATTTCCTGTTTCCTGGAGCTTAGAGATGGCCTTATGGTGCACCTCCCTTACATGATTCGGCACTGGATGCATGGGTTGAGGATCCCCCCAGGCTAGTTTATAGTAGGTTCTCATTAGCTACGGGTGGAAGTTGAGCACCGAATACCACATGAGGATAGATTATGGTGGATTTCCATAGAGGGGAGACAAAAACAGAGGCACACTTTGTTTTCATATGCCCTTGTTACTATGAGATAGGTGGTCAATGCCATTACTTGTTTAGGGAGTCTTGTAACCCCCTCTCCACCTATTTTTGATATCCAAAGTAGCGGTGCTTGGTGTTATACTTGGGAGAGGCACTTAGGCCTAGAGTTCACATCCTCCAGTGCCCCACTTGACTGGACACTACTAAAAGGATTGCATTCTTTCTTTCTACTGCTCCTAGTGGTTAGGGACACGAAGAGGTACACAAAGTGTAGCACCATTCTAGCCCCCAGAATGATCAGACCTTGGGAGGTAGCCCAACCTTGGTTAATGAGATCCATACAGAGTTGTTGTAGGAGGGATTGAGACAATTTACACAAGACACAATGCCCCCCCCACCAATGCTTGACAGCGGGACACCTCTTCTAAATAGAGAGACATCCCTCGGGCCAGTTTCAGCTCCTCTAGTTATACTCAAATTCTTCCCTTCGGCCTTCGATGGTAGGAGAACTTCCAATTTGACTTCAGAGGAGGACCCCGCCCTCTCCTTGGTCCAACAATAGGCACTTGGAGCGTTGAGGTTCCTTTCCTTGTACTTGGCTCCAGAGTATTGTATTTATTTCTGGCATTATGTTCATTATGCTCAGGTTATATAGATTAGCTTGGCTTCTTGCTTTTATGCGAGTGGCCTTCACACTCCCATTATGTATTGCCACATATGTATTGAGCAGTCCCGTTGACCTATTTTTGGTCATTTTTTGGATAATAATAAACTTATCTTATCTTATTATCTCTCTCTCTCTCTCTCTCTCTATATATATATATATATATATATATATATATAAATTCT
>ML781963.1:220011-235362 GCA_009831015.1 Picea engelmannii | reverse complement strand
ATATATATATATATATATATATATATATATATATATATATATATATATATATATATATATATATATATATATTGTTGTTTCCCTATTTCCTAAATTTTGTGGAGAATTTTTTCCAAAACCTCCCCATTTTGGAATCTTTTGCCATTTCCCTATTTCTATGAACTTAACTTTCCTTTTGGCGTATTAGCTTTTGCCATTGCACTGTGAGTGTCAATATATTGCTTGAGTTTGGAGATTTCCTTTACCAAAATGTATAATCTATAAAAAACATAGAGATCCATCCTATATCAGGTAATTGATTGGTAGGTATGTAACTATTTTATTTTCAAGGTAGTTGATGGTGGATGCACATAAGATCTTATTGTTTGATATTATAGTATTGTACATTATTGTCTATAAATGCAATGGAACTTATGCTAAGTTAGGTGTGGGCAAGTGTTTATTCTTGAACAAGTATTCTAATTCTTATTCATTTGCACCTTGCAGTTTTTGGTGAATGCTCAAGGCCTTTTTCAGGAGGCTTACAAAAAACAAGTTGTTTTGTGTGGAATGCTTATCTTGATGCTAGGTTGTTGAGCAGCTTGCACAGTCAGGCAAATATTGATCTAACAGACTTGACGTAAGTAATACGACAAAGTTTCTTTGGGATTTATGGTATGCAATTTTTTTCAAGAATTTATTCTAATGTTTAGAGAACACACACACAATTTATAATTCAACAAAAGCATATTCAAGGAAGAAAATTTTCCCTATAGCTTTGTTGCACCTCATATTGTATGACGTTCCACTTTGTGATTTTCATCACATTGATGGAAATTTGCTGTTGGTTCCTTGGAGCTATTGGACCGACTTGGGGTGATTCATCTTTATGGAGCCCCTTATCTTCATGTCATCATATCATTTGATGGAGGTCTTTGGTTGGGGGAATCTCACTTCTCCTTGGTTGGATGATTATGCTTGTTGCTTGGTGGTCTTCCAACATGTGCTTGCCTTGTTGATCACCCCTTGGTTGCAGTTTTGATGGATGTGGAGCATACTATCTCATTATGGTGGTTTGGTATATATGCTTATCTTGGATATGGATGATGGTTCTAGCTCCCCAAGGTGTTAGATAATGATGGTGATATGAGGTAGATGTTTTATGACATTGTTGTTGATATTTCTTATTGACTTGGTGGGTTGATGTGTGATGTTGGTGTCACGAAAATGGGGTGTTCTACATGGTCCTCATGTGTTGGATGTGTGATGAGGAATATAATTGATGATTGTATTGGTTAGCACTTCTTTATTACCCCTTATCTTATGATGTTGCTATTGTGGGATCTTCCTAGGTGATTTAACTTTATGATGTAACATTTGCTAGATATCACCTAAGGGAAAATGTGTTTAATGATTTTAGTACCCTCATCAATGTGTTATTTCCTAAGTTTGAGTTAGAGGGGGGGTACTACATATGATTTGATGGTTATCTAACCTTTTTCCTAAGGTTGGATAATTACTTTTGATGTAATAATCCCTTGGTGGTATTGCACCTTAGGTTGGGCTTTATGTTTTGTTGTTATCATGGTGTGGGGAATTGGCATTTGGAGATTTAGGAGTTACAGAAGTGATGAAATATTGGAGTTTAGGAATTGAAGCTTGATGGAGCTCCCTTGTACTACCAAGATTGATGACTAATAAAGACATGAGGTATGGCTTTCTACTTTGGTGTAAGGTTTAATTCTTTCATTGTTGTGAAGTTATATAGAAACTTTCTTGTTTCAATTTAATATAAAAGCCTAAATATTTTTAATTTAGGAGTAAACCAATGTGAGGAGGTTTCTCCCTCTTGATTTACTTGTTTTTTTTTTAAATTTCTTTCTGTTTATTGCCATTCTTCTAATAAACTAAGCAGATTTAGATTAATAATTTAGAAATAATACAACACCTTCAGATCTACATTGCTATTCATGTTTAGACCTATTTTTCAGATCTAACACTCTAGCATGCTCTGAATTTGTTTATATCTATCTGTTGTTATGATCAGAATTAATTTATAATTCTGATCTGAGTGTTTTGCTCACTCAAAACTGTTCAAGCATTAGATCTATTTGTTGTACTTGTTCAGATCTAATTTTTGGTTCATATCTAACTATTCAACATGCTTAGAATTTTGAAGTTTAGATCTGTATAAGTTGAATGTGTTTATGATGATTTTTGTCTACAGAATTTTGAAAAAAAAGGTAGATTCTTGTTATCTTTACCAATTTCTAACAAGCAACATCAGGGACAACAAGTAATAACCCCACCAATCACAAGGGGAGGAGCCAAAGGGTTGCAAGGAGGCAGCGACACCCTTAAGGCACACAGTGGCAGCAAGAAGGAATGGAGGAGGAGCCAAAGGACTGCCGGGAGGCAGCGACACCCTCACAAAACACAGCGGCAGCAAGGAGAGAGGCCCAAAGAAGGCCGCGACACCTCCAGCAGGTCCGCGACACTCATACACAGCAGGAGGGAGGACCGTGGCTCCACCACCCAGCAGAAAGAGGACCAGAAATAACCACCAGCTAGCAAGAGGAACAAAAACTCAGGAGACAGCACCTCAAACAAGAGAGAGAGTCCACCAAGAAGGCCATACACCCAACACAAGAGCCAATCTGAGATAGCCGTACAAAATCAGACTTAGAAGAGGAGAGAGAGTGAGTGTGTAAATGAGAGAGGGGTAGGTCTTAATTTATAGTTTGGGAAGGGTTAGAATTTAGGTTTAATTAAAAACCCAAGTAATAAAATAAATATTTTTTTTTAATATTTTAATTACTTAAAATATTAAACACAAAGTCAAATAAGTCAAAGTGACTTATAGAAGACCAACTCAATATCAAGCAAGATGGAGAAAGAGAATCAAGCAAGGGGAGGCTGCAAGGCAAACTGTCCACATATGTCTCATGATAACTTATAAGCTTTTATCATCCCTGCATAAGAGGAGAAACCGGTGATGTGGTCATGTCCATCTTCTAGTTGCTCCTAGGTCTCATGGACCATCCCGGGAGAGAAGAAGAAGATCACACATCATCACATCTTGGTACCCAACCAAGAAGTACCTGGTCCAAGACCAGGGTACCCCAGAACACATCTGGGGGCCCTAGAACACATCTAGAGTCTTTCATCCACCAAGGTACAAGACCAAAGATCAACCCAAGCGTTTAAGCAAGGATTCCCTGGAACACATCCAGGGGCCCTAGAACACATCTAGGGACTTACATCATCAACCACCAAGGAACACATCCAAGGATCAATCCAAGCACCGATCAAGGATTCCCTGGAACACATCCAGGGGCCCTAGAACACATATAGGGACTTACTGCTTGGTCCTTGACCAAGAACCCCAGTAATACACTGGGGGCCCTCACTAGGGTCTTTTGCCATGGCTCAAACTACTTGGTCCCAAACCAAGAACCCTAGGAGTGTACTGAGGGCCCTAGATCTCAGCTAGGGTCTTATGCCATCCTCCCGGAGAATGGCTCTTGCAGCTACACTAAATTCAACAAAAAGGATGACCCAGAAGATGCCATAGGCGAGAAGCTTGGAAACTTTGGTAATGACAACTCTGTTCTTTCATCTTTCGATATTCCTTTTAAAGTCGAAGCGAAGCTTGAAATGCCAATGTATGATGGTCAAGTTAACACTGGAATATTGAATAGTTTCTTGAAACAATTGGAGGTTTATTTTGGCCTTTATCAAATCCAAGAAAGACAACGGGTTTCTTTTGCCCATTTGAAGATGACCAAATATGCTTTGTTGTGGTGGGAGAGTTATGTAGATGCATTGAGGATAGGAAAATAGACCATGGTCACAAAATGGGAGGAATTCAAGACATTGTTGAAGTCACAAAATGGGAGGAATTCAAGACATTGTTGAAATCACAATTCTATCCAATAGGCTATGAAGAGGAGCAACTCTTGTAATGGCAGTACCTTTCGCAAGAACATGAACAAGGAGTACACAAATACACTTCTAAATTCCAGAAGCAAGCCATCAGGATGGGTTTCTATTTGGAAGAGCCAAGGGTGGTTGTGAAGTACCTTGGAGGCCTATTCAGGCATATCCCAATGGAATTATAGCTTCTTAATATGAAAAACATAGCCGAGGCGAGCAAAAAATCTCTCTACATTGAGTTGGACTCCAAAAAAGGGCAACGACAAAAGGGCCAAGAAGAGACAAGCAAGACAAAATGCAAGAAGGTTGTAGCCATAATTCCAAAAATGAGGGATCATAATAGGTATTGTAGACATTGTGATGTGAATGGGCACACAAATGAGAAGTGCTGGAAATTTCATCTAGAATTGCGTCCAGAGTGGCACAAGTCCAAAAAGGGAGTAAATGTAGCTACCAAGCCAAAAGAAATAGTGGTAGAAAGCACCTCCAATGTGGATGAAACCATAGTTTGCACCACATTGCAACAACCAAGGGCAAGTGGAGACATAAATGCACTATTCCAAATCAAAGTTTAAGTGAATGATTGAAAGGTAAATTCTTTGTTTGATGGTGGTTCTCAATATAATCTGATTTTTGAATCCTTAGTAGATGAGCTTGGGCTAGAAACTCATGATATAGTACAACCATGTTCATTTTGTTGTATCCAAGTGAAATTTGTTATTAGGATCGCCGAGAGATGCAAAATCAGTTTTGTCATCAATGTTGATCATGTTGATGAAGTTGAATGTGAAGTTGCACCATTGGATGCTTGTGAAATGATGTTGGCAGCCCCTGCCTATGGAAAAGGGATGTGGCTTTCTATAGGAGAGAGAATAAATATCACTTGGTTAAAGGTGGTTAGGCCTACCTCATTAAAGCACACACAGGGAGATGAAGAACATCTTCTATATCAAAGGAACAAGGGCAAACCGACAACTTGAATGGAGAAAACAAGAAGCAAGTATCATTCATAACTGATGGAGTAGTGGACTTGTAGAGAGAGGCAAGTGGAGGCCATGTGCTTCCATCTCCTCCATGGAACAACTTTTTTGAGACCAAAAGCCTCCTAACAGGAAGGTGTGATTCGAAATTGGTTCTGCTCAAAAAATTGAGGACTTAATGCTCATCAATAAAGAAAACTTGACAAAAGTAGAAGGTTGGGTACATAAGCAAAGCTTGAGGCTACAATGTTGATGATGAGGCCAGAGGAAGTGATTGATAATGTGAAGGGCCCCATGCTTGTCCAATCTGCTACTGCTTGCCTTCAAAGTGTTGCATTGCCAAGGAAAGCACAATAATTAAAAAAGAAAAGAAAAGTTAAAAGAAGAAAAAGACAAATGACAAGGAACCATGAATCAGAACACTACCAACAAAAGCCAAAGGAGAGGAAGAGCGTTGAAGTTGGGAAGTTAATTGGGGATGCCTAGCCTTCCAGTTGCTCCTAATAAGCCAATTCAACAGATAAAATTTTGCACGACGTTGGCGAAGGGGATCTTTGGCAGAGAAGAGAGAGGGGTTATTGAGAAAAAAATTGTGTTTGTAATTTGTAGCGCTCTAGAGAGCCAACACCATTGTAATTTTGCAATTGTTGAGAAATCAAGGCCGAGCAAAGCTATTTGATACTGGTTTTCCCTTTTGGGTTTAATACTGGTTTTCCCATTTGAGAAATCAAGGCCGAGCAAAGCCATTTGATATTGGTTTTCCCATTTGGTGTTTAATTGTTGTGTGGTTGTATTCTACGTATATTTGTTTGTGTTGTGGTAGTCAATTGCTGGTTAATTGCTTCTGATTTGTTGTTTTCCTATTTGTGTTTCCTTGCTAGGAGGCGATAAGCAGTATCAATTATATAGATTGCTTCCTTAATTGAATTGATTTCTTGCTGTGTCCACTGTCAACCATCGCTTGGACTCCTTCGTGTAGAAGGATCGCTAGTGCTTTGGTTAACCACATTCCAATAGCCAACATGCCATTTGGTCTGTTGAACCACCTTATATAACTCAATTTATCTCTAACGAGTTGTTGGCTTATGACTACAACAATAATACAATATTATTTAATTTGCTTGAATGCTGATAGATAGAGATTGTATACCTATACAACGTTCTCCTAGTTTGTGCTTCGTTGGTTTGTAATTCCCTTTATACTTTGTCTTGATATTACAACCCAAGACGCTCTCCTTTACCTACAATGTGCTCAATTGTCAATTTGTGGAGTATTTCCAGTGCCCACCCATAATTTCTAAATCGATTACCACAACATTAGAATATGCACAACCATTAGTATCGTATCCTCTTGTTGAGAGAGGGGAATGCCACCTACAACCTTATTTCAGTTTGCTTTGATTGCTTGGGTAATGTATTTGTTTTGGCACTGAAAACTACATATAATTTCTCATTTATGCATTACACTCTCTCTATTCAAGGCGTAATAGCATCTACAACCATCTCCATAAGTAATTGTATATGTATGTACTAATGACTAGAGTAAAGTGCTTTGCATCTTTGTCACTGCTTGAAAGGATAAAATGTATGGGTGGAGGTATGCTTGATAGAACGCTGGGTATGAATATTATAATTAGCAAAGTATACATTCAGCTGGCACAACAGTTTTATATCTCCTACATTTTGGGTTTGACACTTAGATGAACAAAGCTTTTACTTGATTGGCCTTGACAATACAAACAGAGCAGCCAAGTCTTTGAAACCAAATCTGAACAGAGGTCATGGAGTTTGAACTCAATTGAGAATAATTGCAAAGACCTTACAGTTTTAATTCCATAGACAATCCGTGTTGGCGAGATGGATGGGCCATAGGCCTATTGTTTACGGATCAAAAGGTATCAGAGCCTAGTTCAAAAAACTTGGTGAAGAACTTGTATGGTTAACACTCATAGTGGATATCGAGACAATAGACAAGCATTGCTACAAGGTCTAGAGAGGAGCAAAAAACCAAGAATGGCAGGGACTTCTCATGGAGAACATGGCAAGGACGACTTGGAAGCTAGGTTTACTTTTTCGGAGCAAAGCATTCTTGCGTTGATAGAGATTGTAATATAGTAGTTGGTGAGAGCTAGAGGAAGGCCTAGGGACACCCCCCTGAGGTTGGCAAGCACCAGCCTGAACGGATAGGGATCTGTCCATGACAGTAAGGGGCAGTATTTCCTACAATTATACGCTTTTCCATGCTGATTTTATTGCTGTTTTAGATCAGATTTGATTGCGTAAAACTGTGCTAACAGTTGGTCATGAGTGAACATTAATATAATTTTATTTCAGTGCATTTCTTTATTGTTTTCATAATTGTTATTTCATTTTTCTGTTTCTAAATCATGAGGGCCACCCTCTCCTTTTTAAAAAAATGAAAACTATTTTTACATTACAGAAACAGCATATTCATACTTGGAATCTGCTGGGAGAAGTCTGGAAATTTTTCATAGGCATTTTCATCCCAGAAACAATTCATGTATGAAAACAAGGGGCATCCTAGTTGTTTTGGTTTACATAGAATAGATGGTCACGAGTTCAAATCTATATGTCCAGATGAAGTTGTTCAAATTTGTGTTGGCTGTTATGGCTGACATCTTCTGAATCCCACCCTTTTGTTACAAGGTTAACTGTGGCCAGTGCCTGTAATGTCTCAATCTACCTATACTTGCAGTTTGATTTTTGCTCTGAATAATTTGCTTCTTGTTAATTTGAATAGTTATATATTTATCTCTAACTTGAATTCAGTACTCTGCAGAAGCCCACACACTTGGTATCCACTGGCTCGGAAGAAGAAGCGTAATGTAGTATTACATGTAGGTCCCACAAATAGTGGGAAAACATATCAGGCATTAAAGAAGTTGGTATTAAGTTCCTCAGGTATTACAAATATATGTTTGTTGAATTTTAGTATGGTCCATTTCCATTGTTTAATTTATAGATATGAACAGAAAAGAGAGATGCTTAAGGAATATTGAAATTTTAGAGACCTTGGGTTTTATTGACTGAACATGTTTGTGATTGCTGGCAGGTGTATACTGTGGTCCGTTGAGACTTCTAGCATGGGAAGTGGCTGAGAGGTTAAACAAGGAAAACGTCCCATGTAGTTTAATCACTGGGCAGGAGAGGGAAGAGATTGCTGGTGCCGAACACAGGGCAATGACTGTTGAAATGGCTGATGTGACACGTGAGTACAAGTGTGGTGTTATAGATGAAATTCAGGTATGCTTTGTGGATATTATGTAGATTAGGTATCTTACAATCGACAAACTCTGATTCAATGATCAGCAATGTTTGAATTTTTCTTTTTGAAATGCTGTATAAATTAACTTTGTTTTCCAAGGAAAATCTTGTGGGGAAACCCCCAGACTTCCCCACATTTCCTGGATGGTACCAAGTGTAAACCTGTTGGTGCTGATTACGGAGTCTGACCCAGTAGAGATATCGAGTGAGTCACACAACAGACAATTACATTCTATACATGCCTGGAAGCATTGCTAGACATCTGTCTGTGATATGTAGGAGATAAACTCCTTCAGACATGTGTTGGATGCCTTAGCTCTCTTCAGCGACCTTCTGCAGTTGACGGTCAACCTGGGTAAAACCAAGGTTATGATCTTCAATATGTTGAAGAATACCTCGGACCTTCATTTCTTATTCAGAGGGGAGGAGATCGAGATCACCAGCACCTACACATACTTGGGGGTGCAATTCTTGGGACCCCGCTTCAGTTTGCGACCGTCCCTCCAGCCTCGGATCAACAAGGGCTATGGATCCTTAGCCCTTCTCGAGAGACAGTGCACCACATAAGTATGCGTTCCCTTGAGCAGCTCCATCGAAATAAACCCAGGCTCTAGAGTTATCTATATCTTCTTCCACAATTACCCTTGGAGGTTTTGAAGCTTTTAATGGAGGAAAACCATTGAGAATGTTGAAATTCTGCATGGCACACTGAAGTGGAAGGACAAGTCTGTCTTCAAAAAGGCTTGTATTCCTGGTGAGCCAATTTGCCCATGCTGTACAAATAGGCAATGCCTTGACCTTTTTTAAAGCTGGGATCCCACACGAACTTCTGAAACACTCTTCTACTGTGCTACCCTTCTAGCCTTCTTTATATCCTACCAGTCTGTCTAATTCTGCCCAGACCTGTGAAGTATAAGAACAAAATATAAGCATGTGAGATTGATTCATCAGTGTTCTTGCAAAGAGGACACCTGCTTGGTCCTTCCATCTGCTTTTTCTGCAAGTTTTCCCATGTAAGTTCTTTATTATTTAAAGCTAGCTGCATGAAAATATTAACCTTTCATGGAAACTTTAATTTCCATACCTTCTTCCACCACCATGATGGTTCTACTGCATCTGCTCCTTCACTCAAAAGCTTTGTAACCCAGTTTTGGAGTATAGAAACCTCCCAAAGGATTTTTAGACCATAACAACTCATCCTTCCTCGAATCATAGCATGATTGCTCCTAAGTTTTGCTATGTATCTTTCCCATGAAGCTGAGTCTTCCCCTTTGAGCTCAAGATGATCTGCTGTCTTCCATTCCTGCCTCCAAATGGTAGTCAAAAGAAGGTCTGCTACCCGACTAAAGAAAAAAATCCCTTTTCTTTGACAGTATTTACATGATGAATTGGTAACTGTAATTTTTCCCCACAGCCTACCCAAGGATCCTCGCCCAGTGGAATTCTTCTTGCACCGCCTATCTCCCATACAAGCCAATAGCCTATAATAGGGAAAGCCTTTATAGTAGCCTTCTAAATTACTGAAACATTGTTAAGAGACTTTGTTGGACATCTTATCCAATCCTCCACGGAGGCAGGGTAAATATATTTCATGATGACAACTTTACACCATAAGCCTTCTCCTTTAATCAGTCTCCACACATTTTTTGCAGACAGTGCTCTAGTAAAATGAAATATATTTTTGAGGCCCCAACCTCCTAATTTCTTTGTAATTGCAATTCTTTGCCATTTTGCCAAAGGAATGCCTCTTTTTTTTTTTGCTTCCTGACCAAATGGATCCATAGCTTAGCCTTCTTATTTTTTCCAGAACCCCTTTAGGAATAAATGCTAGGGACAATCAGCATACCAGGATAGGTTTAACAACCGACTTAACCAAAATCATTCTTCCTTCTCTTGTCACCAACTATTGTGCCAAACGGCCAGTCTTTTTTCTATCTTGGCTACCAACTACTCCTAATCTTGTTTCCCATAAACATTTGGTTTAATATAAAACCCCAGATACTTTAAACCTGCCTGCAAATCTGCTTTCTGGAATGGAAAGATGCCTATTATGTACCTGATATATTCCTCAGGAACCCTTGCAAAAGAAATTGTTGATTTCCTCGAGTTAATCACCATTCCTGTTGCAGAACAATATAATTTCAGAATCTCCTTTAGTTTCAGGGAATCAAATGGGAAATATACACAACATTTCCTACTTTAACCCCCTTCACTGCCCCTGTTATTTTAGCTTCTATCAATGCCCTACTGAGACGATCTGCCACTATGAGGAAAGGAGAGGGTAAAGGACAGCCCTAGCTCAGCTCTGCCTCAGCACTCTTCCAGGTCTAAATAAATCTGAAGCAGAGCCATTTATTAGGATAGCAAAGGACACAGAAGTACCACAACTCATGACCCAATTAACAAAGGACACATTGAAGCCCAAGTGTAATATAGCATTAATCTTAAATAAAGCCAACTAACCCTTTTATAGGCTTTAGAAAGATCTATTTTGACTACCATTGCATGTAAATTTTTGGTCTTTATTGAATGTAATCCTTCTTGGGCCACCCCACATGAATCTGCCTACTAGTTAGAATTCCGAATTGCACCTGTGAGATTGAATCTGAGAGAATAGATTTCACCCTCTGAGCAATATTTTTAGCAGTTATCTTGTAATTACAGTTACATAAAGATATAAGTCTATATTCCTCAAATGAAATGGGGTTGTCAAACTTGGGAGTAAGTGCTATAAATGTTGAGTTGAAAGCTGCCAGGACCCTCCCATTGACTCTGGAGTCCTCAAGGACCCTTAGAAGACCTCTTCTATAACTTAATAACAGACAATAATTTTTTTTACAGGCCAGCCATCAGGACTAAGATTTTTGTTCTTTTTGAAGCTCTGCAAGACCTCTTCCACCTCCCCCTTGTTCATTTCCTCCATGAGCTTTTCATTTGCTTCGGCAGGAACAAATCTGGGAAAAAAAGATGTCATTTGAACCACTTCAGCTATAGTTTCTCTATTTTCTGCTTTATAGATCTCCTGAAAGTGATCAATTCCTGCTTGGGCAATATCTTCAAAGCTGGAGACAAACTCCCCTGAATTCTTCTTGATCTTCCAAATGGTATTCACATTTTTACTATGGTTAATAAATTGGTGGAAATATTTGGTGTTGTCATCCCCTTTCTCTAACCAGAGAGCTCTACTGTTCAGTGTCCAGGCTGTTTCCCTATCTTCCAGAATCTTCCTCTTTTTCTGTTTCAGTCTGCCCACCTCCTGTCTTTTATTTTCAGAAGTAAAACTTTCTAAATCTTGATTACACAATCTTTCTAGCTGATTTTCCACTTCAGAGAGAACTTGAGTGTCTTTTAACCCTTTTCCATGACCCCAAACTAAAGCCAATTGCCTTGTTTTTCTAGATTTTCTACAAATTGAATTGGCTCTAATTCTCTTCTAGAGGAATCAAAAGGACTCCAATTATCTTTGACCAACCCAAGGAAATCTTCCTCCTCTAGCCGTGAGGGATTGAACTTAAATGGGCTAGGGGGTTTCTTCCCAACCTTAGTGACCTCTAACAGAATAGAAAAATGATTAGACTCCCCTCCTTTTTCTACCCATTGCCTTACCTTGGTATGATCATTTTCCAACCCTTCTGAAAGTAGAAATCTATTGAGTCTTTTAGCAACCCTATCATCCCCCACCTGCTTGTTTCTTCAAGTTGGCCTTAATTTAATTGGTTCAATGCCAACAAGCCCTTCTCGTCCAACCTTTGAATGAAAAAATCTATAAGAGGGTCCATTTGAGCTATAGGTCCCCAACTTTCAGCCCTACCCAGAGAAAAATTTAGATCACTCCCCAATATTACATTCTCCTTATTCAAAAGTTCCGAATTAAAGAGCTTTTCCTAGAAATTAACTCTGGTTACATTAGGGCTATACAGGTTTAGGACTATCAACTCTCTGCCAAGATCTTGAGTGTAAAGAACTGCTCCCAAACCTGTAACAACTGATGTGGAATTAGAACATACAAAATTATGGGAAGACCACCTTGTAATTAGCCCACCCAAATGACCACGAGCATCAATTGACAAAAACTCCCAACCCCCAAAGAGTTTTTCTAACTCTAGCACAAGCTTTGCCCCTTCACACAACTTTTCTTGAAGGAGCGATGATATTCGATTTATACACTTCCACAAGGCTTCTGAGGGATAGTTTCTTGGAGGGACTACCAAGCATTTGCAATCTAGGGATAGACCGATCTTGAGGCACCCATTACAAGGCTTTTATTTGCTCTAAGTACCTCAACAATTGAAGACTATTTTACAGCTATGATCTCTGTTAACGCTTTTTCTTGTGTCAGGATTTTCTACCATGAGCCCCTTTTCCTTCTTTTCCCAGGTTCAAGGCAAGACCTCCTTCAGTCTACTCCCCTTTTGCAAGAGATAAAGCCTTCCTACCCCTTAGGTTATATCTACAACATGATGCTTGATCATCACAGAGATTGTTTTTGCACCACTGTAATGGTTATGGAAAGCTCGAGCATGGAACTTGACTCCTCTATATTGTCATGAATTTCACCCGAAAACAAACTACCTAGGGATTTTTGGCTTGGATCCTAGACTCCCATACCCTAGGAAGATTCAATTGAATTTCCAATTCCCTTCGAGAAAGAAGGGTCTACACCTAACCCCTCGTCCCCATTTATTGAAAAATTCAAAGGAATCCAGTTTTTGACTAACATACCTTTAGATTCCTAATGCTTTTCCAATGAAGTCTCCAGATCCTTGGTTCCAATCCTACTTGAAGGATTGGAATGAAGATCTCCCAATGGAGTGTCCACCTTTTGAGTTGCTATAGACTTGCCTGAGGACAAAACCTTATTTGGAGACGTCCTCTTTTGAGCTAACTCATAATTTTTTCTGACTAGACTGATCTCCTCTTCTTTTGAATCGAGTAAACTCTGGTCCAAAGGCTGAGTTTCCATCAGATAGCTCTCCTTGTTTATCCATGCCTACTTGTAAATGGGCAATTCATGCTATGCTATCAGATGACCATATTTATGACATCGTAAACATCTAAAGGGCAAGCTACAATAATCCAGACTTGGCAATGAAGTTTTAGTACCCTTTTGAATTGTGATTTGTTTAGCGAGACCATCCCTAACATCCAAATCCACTAGGATCCTTGCCATAGACATACTCCTTGTATCCTGGAACCTCAAGTCGGTGTCGATAAAAACCCAAAAGCATTTCCATTCTCCTTAAAAGCCTCCTTGGACCAGAACTTAATGGGATGATTGGGAAAATTTATCGAAATTGGGGTGGTGTCCATTCTCTTTGTCTGTGAATTGGATGCTGGTGTTCAATTCTTTAGAGACATTGGCGTGTGATTCCAAAACCAATGGGAACCTAGGATTCGATTTGCATCAATAGAGCGAAAAGGGAATGTCAACCAACCTCTACCCAACAATTCCACCACATTCTTATTGATGTAGTATTTGATATTCTATTCACTAAACCTCTTGCCAAAAACTCTTCTTACTGGGGTTTTATTAGCCATTCTCACCACAACATGTATCCTTACATCATCTCCTAGAATCAATTTAATTGGCGATTTCTTCTTCTTCGCACACTTGTTTCTCTTCCTCCCACCTGCTCCTTCTTCAAAATCTTCTCTCTCGACCTTTGGACTATTCTCCAAAAGGACCCTGTCTAGATTCTTTGTGCTCAACTGTCCAATAGACTTCCCTGGGTTTTCTTTTTCCTTGTTTGTTACATGGTCATGCTTAGAGCTATTTCTTTGACTGGGTATGAACATGGTGCTTTCAACCCCCCCTTTCTCCAATCCTTCACTTATAACAACATCCACCTCCCTTATTGACTCATCTACCATAGGATCCACCCTAAGATCATAAGAGTTAACGCATTGAAAACTAAAAAAAGGCCCAACACCTGTCCAACTTCCCAAGGTTATATTCTTAGCTAGGACCTCTGCTTTTCGAAATGCATCCTTACTAGTTTTGCATTCCATTGAACCAAGAATACTTGTCGAAATCTTCTTCTTTGAAAACAGAGCCTGTTTAATCTCCCTATGAGCCAATGGAATTAAACTTCGAGACATTGGTGATCTACTTTAATTGCCTTTTTGACCCTAAGTAAAGTTTCCCGCGGGATCCTCTGGGCTTTGGGATCTCGTAGACTCAAAATCTCCCAATAGTACATGGTGCACTCTGGTACCTTCCACCTCATCCTTTAAAAAACATTTCCTTTTCAGTACTTTGCTTTGTTGTTTATAATAAATATTTCCTCTCAGCTCCCAGTGTTGTTCCTGACTCTTCCAGTTGCGAGCTTGTCTCGATCTACTGGGAGTAAGTTTCATACATGCTGGGCTGGTGTTATGCGTGTGTATTTTTTTTTCTTTTTTCCTTTTTTTTATTTTTTTATATGGCAACCAAACTTCTTGTACGTGAATTTCCACGATAGAGATATTTAATTCTTGTGCTGAAGTAAGAGAGTTTGAATTTACTGGAAAATTTGTGGTATTTTAAAACATTCTTTTACACTTTCTTTCTTTTCAATATTCTTGTCAATGCAAGGTGGAAGGAATCTCTTTACTTTTTTTTGGCAATAAATATGACATCAAGTGTTAGAATTTTAGGGTAAAGTTGCAAACAGCAGTCGCTTTTTATTTTAAAGCAAAACTACTTAGATCTGAAGCACAAACAGCTTATAGAGACAGATCTTATTATAGGCAGTGATAGAAGAAGACAAACACAAATCATAAAAGAATCTCAGATCTTAAAACCATGAAAGCAGATCTAGAAGAAACAGTAATAACAGATTAGACAAGGCTCATTCAATATCATAATAAACTCAGACTGTATGTAATAAACTAGATTCAGATCCAAGACAGTGAAAGCAGTTCTATAGATGTAACAGTAGATCTATATTTCAGACAAAAGAGAACACTGATCATATGCTAAAACCCAGATCAGAAACAATGATAAATAACTCCTCTAAACAACAGCAGGTCTATAGATCTAAGTTCTGAAACAATAATACAAGACTTCTTCAGATCTGAACTTTAGGAGAAAAAGGTAAGAAAACACATACCTGGTACCTGCCTTACCTTAGAGGATAGAACAAGGCCACAGTAGAGATCAATCCTGAATGTTATGCTCAGTTAAAGGTTC
>ML781963.1:192663-215202 GCA_009831015.1 Picea engelmannii | reverse complement strand
AGGGGCCCTAGGCATATCTAGGGTCTTTAGATGCTTGGTCCCAGACCACATACCCCCGGAGTGCACT
The DNA here is from genome assembly GCA_009831015.1 of Picea engelmannii. Classification (NCBI taxonomy): domain Eukaryota; kingdom Viridiplantae; phylum Streptophyta; class Pinopsida; order Pinales; family Pinaceae; genus Picea; species Picea engelmannii. The sequence continues at coordinate 215,135 of ML781963.1, read as the reverse complement.
GGGGGCCCTAGATCTTGTCTAGGGTCTTAGCCATCCTCCAGGAGAATGGCTCTCGCTGCTGCATGTAAATTTAACATGATGTCTCAGTGAAGTCAGATTCAATATCTACGTCAAAAGATCTTGATGAGATCTCCAAAATACTACTGTCAGACAAACAATAGTCAATACTTGAGATCCAACAAGAATGTGACAAAATCGTCATAGACAGACGCATAAATTTGTTGCCTAAAAGCCCATAATCAAAGTTTACTCTTTAGATTAAGAAGATAAAGAGTGATAAGAAGACGGTACAAGACAAGTTAGAACAACTTACCAATAAGGAATCATTGGTGGATAAAGAGACAATCATTGAACCTATGGAGATAGAGAAATATTCAAATGAAAAAAACCTGATTATGGATAAGGGAATTAATACAGACCCAGTCAACCTTACAACCCAAAAGTTTGCAAATTCAGTTGACGTAAAGAGGTTTTCACATATCCAAGTAGAATCAAGCCAGCACTATGAAGAAGACTCAATTCCAAAAGATAATCAAGAAGAAGCTATAAGTACACGAAGTAAAGATCAGATTGCAAGGATACCTTATAGACATCCTAATCACAAAAATCGATACTTCAACCAGTCAAGGTATCCACAGAAACAAATGATAGATATGTCAAAAATTATTACCTCCATTACAAATGATGTTCATGGTAGAAGTTATAAGGGGAGTCGAAATACATCAAGTTTTCTACAAGAACCCTATAAAAGCCTAGTTTTGCAGAAGATCGATTTAGGGTGGGCAGACTCCCTTACAGTTCGACGATTCTACTCAACGCTTAGAAGATCCTATCGTTTCAAGTCCTCAACGATCACTAATTCAGGAATAAAGAATAAGGAGACAATATTACAATCCAGAGCAAGAGATAAGTCTTCCATAAGTATGCTTTGAGGACAAAGCATTTTTTAAGGGGAAGGCTGTAATGTCCCTTTCCAAATAGGACCTCTAGAGAGGAGGCTTAATGGTCTAAACCGCCCCGTTAGACTATAGCCAGGGCCAAAGAGGGGTAAACAGGGTTACTAGAGGTCACTCCAGTCACATGTATTATATTCGGAAAGTGACATTGAGCTAAAAAGGGTTAAAAGTGCTTTTAAGTCATTATGAGCTAAAAATAGAAGTCAACAGTGAATTAGGGTTTCAACAGTGATATAGGGTTTTGGAAGTCAACAGTGAATTAGGGTTTCAGCATGATTTAGGGTTTTGGAAAGCTATAAAGGAAGGGTCAGCGACCTAATTCATCATTATGCAGATTATGACTTGTCATTGAGGAGAAGAGGCGCATCTCAGGAGAGATAGTTTAGTGGATTCCAGGAGGAAGACACTAGTGGCTGATTTCGGTGTTGAGAGACACACCCTAGTCACCGGGAAGATCATTCAAGTCTTCCATCATTCTTCAACAACAGTTACACAGTGTTCAACAGCAAGGGCACATTCATCCAGAGTGAGGGCACAACTTCTGAGAGGGTTTTTAGTCGACTTATCCCATCCAGGGAGAATTTCGAGGTTTCCCTCCGACCCATTTGAGAGGAGGGCAAGGCGCATCTTTTGCCTGGTTCCTCATTAGATTCCGACGGAGGAATCACCTGGGACGCATTTTCCAGACTTGGACGTGCAACACTTTTGGCGGGCACATTTGGGGTTCCAAAGCGAGCATCAGACCAGATTCAGGGAAACCCTTCCGATCCATTTCCCAGTAGACCAAGGCGATCGTTTTGAGACCTATCTCGTCTGATTTCGACGGTGGAATCACTAGGATGCATTTTGCCAGAAGAAGAGGGGCGCATTCCCCCATGGGTATCCATCCGGGGTCCAGATTCATCAGCAGAGGGGTCCGACAGATACCAATACCGAGGACTAGAGCAGGGCGCATCATTTGGGACAGTTTCCAGGCCATTTCAAGAAGTATAGCTCCCAGGGCGAACTTTCCAGACTTCCAACAGTTATCGTCAGAGCTGCATAGTCCCAACGCATCCATTGATTCCGCAGTGCTCCCATATTCTGGGTATTATCTTTTAGTTGCTTATTTGTATTCCGGCTAAGATCCTTTGCTTGTTGATCTAGTCGAGTATTGTCAGTTTATTCAGCCGCATTCAACGATTTTGTAATCCACAGAGATATCATAATACAAACTTTGCAGTCCTTTGTCGCATTTATTATTTGTATGATTATTTATATGTTGTAAACCATTGATCTTACATACACATTAGCAGTGTTTCCTAGACTAGCCAAGTCAGGAACATTACAAAGGCAATGTTATGAACATAATATATAATAATAAGTATAGATACATCATAAATAGTTAATGAATAATAATGAAGAGACACATTCCCAGTGAAAGGTCATGTCTTTTCACGAAAGGGCACCCCTGCAGGGGTATATAAGGCCCTCATTCTTATTGTACTCATCATCTCATATTCATATACATTATTTAATATATTATCCTTTATGGGTTATAACTTGTTGTCTTACCTACATTGGGTATTTACCTGGTGAACCGGCTTGGTTCACCACAGCTGGTCAGTGTGGAGTAGTAATAATAGGACAATCTCAAAAGAGGACTATTGCTTGGCTTAAAGAACCGCCTAGGGGGAGTGTGCGAAGTTTCACTGAATACCTCGGGCTTGTTCCCCTATTGTTGGACCTCCGACACCTCTAGTGGGCTTGTTGGTGAAACCATTGGGTTTCGGCAAGTTCTCAACAAATCTCTGAGCTAAAGGGATAACCTCTCTAGAGGCCAAATCTAGATTAGCTCTCAAACACTTTATTTTCTTTGCAAAATAAAATTTATCTCATTAACCTAATTTCAATAAAGACAATCTAATAAAATACGCGATCTACAACTGCCCATGATACCTTTAAGGCATTGGTCTCATTACACGTTTTACAAAGCCATTTGCTTCAAGTACCTTTACTTCTCAGTCATTTATATTTAACTTGAAGCATTTACTAATTTACTTGCATCTTGTTATCTTAAGTATCCTTTTATGCAAGTATTTCTTTACGTATCTTGTGGTTTTTGATTGATTTATGCTCTTAGAGTAGATTTACTTTATGTATTGTCTTTTATAAATAAACTCCTAGATTTATTTCTTGTATTTAGATTAGTTCAAGCCTTAGATTATTTTCTTTAGGGACTACCCCCCTTTGCTTTGCTAGGAGTTGGCCTAGACGGAGGAGTTGAGGATTAGGTGACAACACCTTAACTCTAACTTGCCCCCAAGGACACATTGAGTGGATTGAAGATTTCTTCCACGTTACCCAGGTGTGTATAAAGGCGGCAAGGCCCCACATGAAAAGTCACTTGGACATGCTCGTATAAATAGAGGTAAGGCGCTACCTCATTTGCACACTCTCACACACTCAGTTAGGGTGCAAGTTTGAGGAGCAACAACTGCAATGGTTAGGGTGCAAGTCTGAGGAGCAGTAGTTGCAACAATTTAGGTGCAAGTCTTTCTGGTATCTCTCTCTTGTGTGCTTCTCTTGGTAAAGGTACACTCTCTTGGTATTGTGCTGCTGCTGCAGTCGTGTTGGTATTTCTGGTCAGGGTTTATCTGAGAGGACTTGCTTCATATACAAAATCTATCTTAGAAAAGGTTATTGTGCTCGGAGGTGGTACGTGTAAGTGCCTATGGTTGGGTGACAATGGTGTAACATTGTCTATGGTAAAACAAACATACCGAAATTTTAACACAATAGTCATTCACCAATAATGCAAGTTAACACATGCATATAATTGGAACTATGAGCAGAAATACAAATGACTAAGCAATCTGAAAATCAACAATGGAAATAAATGAACAATAGACAACATTCAAGTACACATTTGACAAGTAGATATCTGGACAATGCCCCTGGAAATACCTCGAAGGGAAAACCAACCAAGGAGAGTTTCTTTTATTGAGCTCGCAAGTATTTTTTGAGTTTACAACAACAATAATTTTTTTAGCATTTATGACTGTACTTATCTCACAAATCTGCCCAACACCACCTTGATTTGCATGCCCAACTTGCTGTCTCGTTTATGTGCTTGTACGAACTAGTACAATAGAAAAACCAACTATATGACCTCGATTTATGTGCCCAGATTTGCTACAAGTACAGTACGACCCTTGTATGGATTTTCCAGCAATAAACGTGCCTAGAAATTTGTCTAACAAAGCCTCAATTTCTACACACTCTCTTGCTGTACGACGAACAATAAATGCTTGTACGACCCTCCTTTAAATGTTGTACGAACTGTAATAAATGCTGAACTTTCTCCTTGGGATGCGTGCTACCCTCTCGTTGGGATGCATGCCAATCCTCCTTGCTTCTCTTTTTCCTTTCAGCTCAAACTCTCATGGAAAATGTGTCTCTTCACATTCCCCCTCAATCTCTCCTTGAAAAGTGTGCCCCCTCTCTCAAATGTTGCCTTTATTCACTCATTATTGAGTAACTTCCCTAACCCTAGATCTCAATGGTTGAGATTCGATCTTGGTCCACAAGATCAACGGATGTGACTTAATCTTTCGTTGAGTTCACTTATTAAATCACTTAAGTAACCCAAACTTTATAAAGTCACTTTTACTCATTAAATATTAAAAGACCCCACTTAACTTTATAAAATCACTTTATAAAGTCAAGTCACTAGAGAGAGACTTTTGCTCGGTCACTTCTGCATGCTGGGCACGCCCATTGCAGAAGTACCTCCGAGCTACAAAAACTAATAGTCCCTCTTAGCGAGGGAGGTACTTTTGGAACCTCCATCAGAATATGTCTCCAACTCCATCATCTCATCTGCTGCCGTAGCTACTCCCTTTGAACTAGAAGCCTCTACTCCCTTTGAACTGGAAGCCTCCTCTGATACAGGCACTGAACTTTGATCTGGAGATCTGTCCATCCAAGACATGCTCCTAGGAGTCTCCTCACTTTACTGAGCATCCAACTGTGTCACCTCATACCAGCTGAGTCCTCTGAGAGTACTGGAAGAGGCTTGTTGACAGCCTATTCAACTAGGGGGGTCAACTCCATGTACCATGAAGATATGCATGTCAAATGCAAACAAGTCAAAGACTATTTGGTTCTACGGGGCAAACTTTTGCTCCAACACACATTTTTGTAAATGGAATTTCCGCACCCCTGCGTGGGTTAATAATGTAATAGGTCTGCATGGATCATAGTTAGGTCAGTTACCTTAGGATTTCTTTATTAGGAGAGTTCCTTTCATTGAGTGTTTTTTATCCTCAGGATATTAATTTGGCCTAACTAGCCTTATTAATTTCCCTCGAGTTTTTCTTTCCCACTAGTAATAAATCCTCCAAAGTGGTTAAAGGCATTCTAATGAAGTCACCCTCTGGTAGCTAGTGTTTAGGAATGATGTAAATGACCATGTAAAATAGCTCAAAAAGTTTCGCAGAATTCTGTAGAGTATAGATAGGTTTTTTTTAATTCATTAAAATTAATTGAAATTTCCTAAGGCTGGAAATTTAATTAATTAATTAATTAATCATTTTTGATGAAAAAATGTAAAACTAGGTCCCTGGGCTTTTGGTAGGGGTATTTGTGCTCAAAAGAAATGGAAAGAGACCCCCTACACCATTGGACCAAGTTTCAACTCAGTCGGACAAGTTTTGCTAGGGTTTTGTCCATTTAGGAGTCTTAGTCAGATAAAAGCAATTTTAATTGCTAACCCAAGACATGGGAAAAATGTCATTTTTGTAATAATTAAGCAATTGAGGTAAAGTAAAGGTGAATAATGGTTGAGAGAGACTCCCTAACCTACCCAATCCCACTTCTTAACCTTTACACACCCTTTTACCCGCATTTCATTTAATTTATCATTTATTTCTCCCTTGGGATTTGCGCCCCTCTTGGGAAATGCATCCCCACTCCTTGGAAAGATTTGGAAACTCACTAAAGATGAGTCGTGGGCCCCTCCTTGATGAGGTGCGCCCCTCCTACACCTCACACGTGCCACGTAGGAGTGTGTTTGACACACTCCTCCACACCCTCACCCAAAAGCTCATGCTCCTCTTGGGAAGTTGCGCCCTTCACTTGGAGAAAGATGGAAACATCTTCAAAAATTGGAGGTTTGCTTTCAAAGCAAGGCAAGAGATTTTCTCTTGGCCAATGCGCCCTCTCTAGCTTGCCACTTCAGCGATCCACCATTCCACTTGCTAAACTCACTCAAACCTAAAAGCTCATGCGCCCTCATTGATTGGTTGTCTCTTGGCTTGGATTTTGGACAAGTGTCAAAGATCCAAGAGGGGTCTCTTGGGCCTCTCATGCTATAAATGAGACTCTCCCCTCACTCTTTCATTACCATTCTTCTGAGTATTGTTATGCTACCAATTTCTTGCCATCACTCTCTCCCTTTCTCTCATTATTGTTCATCTTGCTTCACTCATTTGTTCTTGAAGAGCTTGTAGCAACTTTGTTGCTACAAACTCTTCCATTGATAATAAAGGAATAGCTTTGGAGGACTCGGAGATTTCAAGACTGGTCTGGATGCTCCATTTGTTCATGAGGTGATATTGCTCTTTGTTTTGAATATTATTGTGTTATTGAGTAGATTGTTGGGTAAATTAGTTTACTTGGCTAGGCTTAGTAATTGTATAATTGCTAGCTTATATGTTTTGAATTCACTAATGATATAAAGTATGTTGTGTTATTAGTGCGTGCAATCATTATCTATTTCATCTCACATTTTATTTGAAGCTTGCAGGTCATTTCAAAGAGAGTTGTTAGGATAGATCCAAACAAGGATCCACTCTCATCTCTCACTAAAACTTCAAAGCTTTATGATTATCTTTATGCTTCATTCATATTCAGATTTTGGATGCTAAATCATTAGATAGGTCAATATAATCAATTTAATATTTTGGTTTTTACATGTGGGGAATTTCTGTTGAAAAACAAAAGTTTTCTTAACTTTGTTTGAGTGTGTTGCAGCAAAATTAGCAAGCAATAGCTTGCTGATTTTTGCAGGTTCTCGCCAGGTTAAGGCTGCATGCTGCTTAATTTCTTTTACAACACACCTTCAAGGGTCTCCTTTCAAAGTGGTAACTCTATCCTCTTCTTCTTTTCTATCTAAATCACTGTAAGCAAGCCCAAAGGTGTGTACCCAAGTGGCTTGCATTCTTTTTATTTCAGTTTTGCTTTCCAAGTTTTAGCTTAGTTTCTTTTCTGTCTTTTACTTCATAGATTAGTTAGTTTAGTTGTGTTATCTTACATGCATGTTAAAAACTAAAATCATCTAGAGTAGATCTTACACCTAAATGCTAGCTTAGAGCTCGTGGAGGCTTAGATTAAATCTTTATTCTTCGTTGCATGCAAGTCATTTATTTCTCAAGTATTTACTTTCACACATGCATGCAAACATGGGCAACTTAATGGTTTAAATAATCGCTTTTCAATTTCGCAAGTACTTTCCAGTTTTTCACAATTTACATGCGATAATCTCACAATCTAAGAAATTAACTTTCAATTTTGGTTTTGGGTCCCCTAGGCCCTTTTCCGGGATTTAAAATTCATAGTAATATATTTGGCATCCTTTTTTGAGCAAGCTTTAAGCACTCAAACACTTCAATACTTAGCTCATAGGTTTAAAATTTATTAGACTTAATAGGGCACCTTTACCAACCATCTTCGCCATTTAAAATCGGGGTTGGAGGAAGACAATGGAAGGTGCTAGTTCGGGGACGGTCTTGTGGCGCACAACGTCCTTTCCGAGAGTACTCTGATCTTAGGACTGACCTGTGGACCTAGGGTGGGCCTCGTTGCCTAACTTCTTGAGCACCCAACAATTACTTGGTAATTGGGGGAGGAAAGTATTGGGTTGACACTTAGATAGGATTAAAACAAATCTCACTTAATCACTTAATTTAATCCTTGGTCTACAACTCTATCGGCAATTTACTTTTACACTTGCAAGCACACTGATTTCATATCTACTTTTACATGCAAGTCATTTTATGTGTTGTGGATTAATCTTCTAAGTGGTTATATCTCTTATCAAGAACACTCTACGTTTTCATGCACTTATCTATTTATTGTTATTCCTGTAATTCGTGGTGTGATCCTTCAAGAAGTTGCACGTCCACCTAGAGGCACTCTCTTGACTGGGTCTTGAGTGATTTTCGTCTTGTGTGCCATTGATAAGCAGTCTAATAGAGTAAGATCTATTGTGAGCATGCCTTGCTTGATGTGTTCATGATTATCTTATCTTGAGTATCTTCATTTCCTGCACATTCAAGCAATTTTTTAGTGTATCATGTATCTTGTATCCATTGTATGTAGTTTAGTTTAGCTTTTTATATCTTACATATTGTTTTGTATCTAGTCTGTACTTTGATATTGTTGTAATTTTGTAATCTTTGTAAATCTATTGTAATTAATCTCCCCTTAATCTAGTTGACCCCTTGCCCAATCTTAGGCACTAGTCTTAGTTGTCCTAGGAAGAGGTTTTGACTGTCATCCTATATTGTTGCATCCTGCATTGCTGCTTAACATCATAGGCTAGATTCCCCCTGACCTGTTAAATAATTAAAACCAACTCATCTAGTAACTTAAATGTAAATCTCATCTAGTAACTAGGGTCTACCCCCCTTGGCTTCCCTAGGAGTTAGCCTAGATGGAAGAGGTTCAAGTCAAAGTGACAATGGGGGCTTTGAACCTAGGCATTGTGCCTCCGAGGACACACTAAGTGAGCAGGACTTAACTCACGTTTGCAAGTGTGTATAAGGACGACAACATCTTTGGCGCCGTTGCCGAGGATAAGTCATTTATCCCTGGTCAAAATGACTTAACTTATTCTTTTAGAACTAAACAATAAAAACTTTAGTCCATAAAATTCTTTGAACTTGCATTGGTTATTTAGTGTGATTTCTTTCCAAGTGGCGACTCCATTGAACAGATCTGTCAGGTATATTACTAGGAGCGTTGCACAAGGTTTGATTTACTTTTTCCTGAACCCGAAAAGGTTTATAGGAGGAGGATAAATCGCCTTGCTCCTAGGAGGCTACTTGAAAGTCTTGGAGAAGAAGCACTCGCTGATATCCAATTCTTGTTCCAAACTAATAATCAACAAATTGTTAATAATCCCACTAATACTCCTAATGCAACCATGAGTGTGTTTTTGAGGCCTTTGAATTTTGCAGCAATCCAAGGTGCCCCACACCAAGTCCCTGAGAAGGCCATAGACAAGTTACCTACCTTTCAGGGAAACAATGCCATCAATGCAAAGTCTCACATCTTGAACTTCCAGATGTGTATTGAAAGATATTGTAGGGGTCATAATGAAGAAGATGTAAACATGACCCTTTTTGTGTATTCACTAGAAGGAGATGCTGCTGAATGGTTTACTGAGTTTGATCCAACAAAGTTTAGAACCCTTTATGATATATTGAATGAATTTAGAAAGAGATGGGGTGATCAAAAGGAACATAGATTTTAGTTAGCTACTCTCACTTCTAGCCATAAGAAAGAAAATGAAACGGTAGAAGAATTCAACACTAAGTTTAATAGTTTGGTGAAGAGTCTTCATGCTAATATTAAACCCTCGGATGCTGCAGTCTTGATATATTATATGGAGGCCTTTGAGGGGGAAATGAGGTATGCCTTAAGGGATAAGGATCCTCAGAATTTAAAGGCAGCACAAGCTACCCCTGTCAAGATTGATCAAAATATGCAGGATGCTAGGAAGTCTAACATCCGTGGTTTTACTAGAGGTTCTTCTTCAAAGGTTAATGATGAAAAAAAGAAGAAGGTTGAGGGTCAAGAGTCATCGAATGATGGAATTAAGGAATTGACCCAGTTGATCAAACAAATGGAGATAAACCATGCCAATCAGATCAATGCTTTGCAGAATAGATTGATTACCATGGAGAGGTCCCAGAACAATAGACAACATAATCGGCCAAATGATAAGTGGCCAAAGAGACCTCCTCCACAGCATGAGCAAAGGCCACCTAACCCTTTTGAAGCCACCAACTTGGTAGATCATCACTCAATACCTTATTGTAGGCCTTGTGGTGAGTTTCATGAGGAAGCAATTTGTCCAGTTTTTCTTGAGGGTTGTTATGATAATGATTATGGAAGTCAAGGGAATGAACAAGTTAATATGTGTGGTAGGAAATACAATTGTGGCATGTATGATTGGATGGAGTTTGCTGAATATGGAAATAATGCCAATTTTATGAATAATGTTGTTGACAAAGCAACAGAGAAATTTGGGCCTAAGCCCACACCCCAACAAGTAGCAGAAATGGGTAAATATAGGGGCATCACATACCGGAGGAACGAAAATAAAGGTCAATCTAGTGTTCCCAAGGTATCTCCATTTCCTCCTAAGTCAAATATGCAGGTTGACTCAAGTTTGAATATCGACTTAGGTGGTTGGTTGAGTAATGCTAAGATGTTAGTTCCAGTATCAGAACTAATGAAGATCCCCTCTCAAAGGGAGAAACTACTTAAGGCCATAGAAGATCCCCCTTAGAGTTTTGTTGATAGGCAACCAACAGTGGCTTACCAGGACGCACCGGTTATCTTACAGAATTGGGATAGGGGAAATGAGAAGAATCTACCTTTCTACCTTTCTTTGCTTGTAAACGACAAAGTATTACACAATTGCATGCTAGATTCAGGGGCAAGTTCTAATGTTATGACTAAGAAGGTGATGGATCAATTAAATCTTAGAAAATCTAGACCTTATCATAACATTTGCACCATGGATAGTAAAACGATTGAAGTGCATGGATTGATTAAAGGTTTGCAAGTGCATTTGGCAGTCTTCCCGGACATCATGTTTGAAATGGACATAGTGGTGATTGATGTTCCGGATGCTTGGGGAATGTTATTGAATAGAAAGGCAGTTGCAGATTTGGGTGGTAACCTACAAATGGATTTATCTTATCCTACCATCCCTACTCCAGATGGGAACACTTTCAAGTTGAATAGGGAAGTGTTTAGAAGATATCATATTGAAGATTCGAGAAATCCCCAAAATGAGTTAAAGTATAATGATGATAGTCTCGGTAATTATGCCATCTTGTCTAACTCTATTGTGCCCTTAAAGAAAACAGTTCAAGATGATAGAGTAGATGAAGTATGGTACATGAATTTTGATGGTGCTTTCTCTAGAGCAGGAAAAGGTGCTGGGATTGTGCTTCAAGCTCCAAGTGGTAAAGTGTTTAAATTTGCTTATAGATTGGAGTTTGATGCAACCAATAATGTGGCCGAGTATGAGGCCTTGTTGCTTGGTTTAGAAATTTGCAAGGATATGGGTGTGAAATGTTTAAACATCAAGGGAGACTCTAACTTAGTCATACGACAACTAAAAAATAATTTTGCCTGCAAGTCTCAGAGATTGAAAGGGTATAGGAATGCAATTTGGGACTCCATTGGTGATCTTGATGCTTTAAACCTTATCGCTATTCCTAGAGAACAAAATTCTAAGGCTGATGAACTTGCAGTAGCTGCTTCCACACTTATGCTTTCAGATGATTTGATTGATGAGAAAATTTCAGTGGAAGTGATTTTTAGACCCTCAATCCCGGATAACTTGAACCATTGGCAGGTCTTTGATGATGATAAACAAGTTATCAAGTTCTTGACACATATGCATGAGTTTTCTGATTTTTGTCTCAATGACAAAGAGGAGGGTTGTAACTATATTGGAGATGATAAGTTGAATCCAGTTCCTAGGCGGGTTGTGACCGAAGAGAAAAGTTTTGATAGACAAGATGGTCACAAGCGGAAAGAAGAGTCAAAAGAAAAACTATGTGATCACTTGGAAGTCAACATTGGAAGTGATCAAGAGCCTAGGATGATAAAGGTAGGCAAAACTACCCCTATTGAAGAAAGAAAATAAGTTATTAAGTTATTAAAAGAGTATAGGGATGTTTTGGCTTTCAGTTATGATGAGCTCAAGGTCTATAGGGAGGATGTAATTCAACATGTGATTCCTCTAAAGGAAGAAACTAAGCCCTTTAGACAAAAGTTGAGGCAAATGAACCCCAAGTTAGCTCCTTTGGTCCAACAGGAGTTACAAAAAATGCTAGAGGCAGGCATCATAGCCCAGACTAGACATTCTTCATGGTGCTCGAATTTGGTTGTTGCTAGGAAGAAGAATGGAAAGATTAGGTTGTGTATTGACTTCAGGAATTTGAACATTGCTTACACAAAAGACCATTACCCCCTTCCCAAGATGGAAACTTTGCTTCAAAGAGTAATAGGATCAGGAATGATTTCCATGCTTGATGGCTTTTCAGGTTATAATCAGATTAGACTTAAAGCGAAAGATAGGCATAAGACTACATTTACTACTCCGTGGGGAACCTTTGAATATCTTAGAATGCCATTTGGTTTACCAAATGCTGGAGCTACTTTTCAAAGAGTTATGGATTATGCCTTTAGGGGATTGATTGGAAAGTTGATTGAAATATATCAGGATGATTTAACAGTGTTTTCTAAGGATGAGAAAACTCACATTGACCACCTTAGGCAAGTTTTTGGACAGATGTAGAGAGTTTGGGATTTCTATAAATCTTGCTAAGTCAGTCTTTGGGGTGACTGAAGGTAAATTATTGGGCCATGTTATCCCCCACTTTTAGGGATAACTAGGAGATCATGTCTCGAGGCCCATAGGTCCTAGACATGGGGTACCGAGAGCAGGATTGACTTTAGCATGGCCTTGGAGGGCCCACGACCCACCTTTTCTTTCTTCCAACATCTTTATCTTGTCAGCAACAGCAACATCCATCACCATCGACTTGGTCCTGTATCAGAGATGGTTCTTGCTCCATGAGGTAATTAGTCCAGGTACCATGGTATGTGTCACTTTGATCATCAAAACCCTTGAATATGTGCATTTGATTCCTTTTATTTCTAACGACTGCTTGGATCTTACACTTGCCCACTTGACCATGTTTGGGGGGATTGACAGGGAGCCCTAGGAAGCTTGTGTCTATAGGTTTTGGTTTGCCACTGGGGGGATTTCTGAAAAGCCATCGTCCGCTCCCTTCACAGCACCACCTTTTTATCTTGCTTCCCGCTCACCTATCCCATATCACTTGTCCGGGCATTGGGTTAACCTATTTGCAGGATTGCACCTTACCTCATGGGAAGAAGGGGCTAAAGGTCCAGAAGGTAAAAGCAGCTGGTAAAAGATAAAAAGCCTAAGAATAAAACCTCGAGATGTTTCGCCCAGGGATCCCCGAGAAAGCAATAAAATGCTTCTTAGCAAGAAACAAGAGGGACCCAGAAAAATAATAAAACAAGACCTGATCAGAGGATAGGGGGTCTCATCACCAGCCAGCCTATTAGGTCCATGGGTACCTAGCAGTATGACATTACCACCAGCTGGTTACCACGCCAAGGTAGTGACTCTTGGTTGCATGGCCAAGGGAAAGGGGTCTCATCATGAGCCAACCTTCTCATTTCTGTGAAAGTACTTGTGGGTAACGCTGTCACCACTGGTCATCACGCCAGGGCAGTGTCCATTGATTAGCTCTTGAACAAAAACCAATAAAGAATAAAAGAACAAAGAATAAAAGGCAAGAATGGGCTTGGAAAAAATGCATCCAGAACAGGTACAGCTCGCCTTCTACAAAGGCGCCCACAGGTAACATTTTTGCATCCTTGGCCCTCGTTGCACCTAGATGCTTGGACATCCCCCGACCACATCACCCACTTACATGGCTTGGATGAGGTCTCTTCCGGGAACTTTTCTTTTTCATTGGACACTAGCCCAATAGGACGCCTTGTCCTTTTCTCCAAACTTGTATTGCAGGCTTGTGTAATGTCTTTGAGCTTTTAACTGATGTATTAGGGATTTTATGCACATGTTTGATAATATTGATGATGAGATGTGATTGACATTGCTATGATCCCTGTGACTGATGAGCCTATGGAGGGCATAGCTGTTGATGTGCAGGATCATACCGGACGGACAAGTACCATTTTGGATCGGTACACATGGGGAGATGATCAATTTGGACCTCCATGGGGCTGAAGAGCCCATCAGATGGATGCTGAGACCCCATCAGGGGGCAGAGACAAGACATAGATGGATCAGGGGCTTTGCATCGGAGAAGAGGAGGACATTCCACCAGAGGCACCTTGGCAGAGCTTGACCTAGGGGTTGGTCCTTTTTCAGTGGAACGTTGGCCTTGGAAGGCCTAGGACATCACCCATGATGATCATGATGTCATCCAGCCTTATGGACGTCTTGGGAGGTAGACTTGGCAGAGTTGGCATGTGTGGTAGGATGGAGAAGCCCAAGGAGGGCTAACGTTTTGCTCCAGGATGCCCCATTTGTTCTAGAAGGGGCTAATGTCTCTCTCAGAGGGGCTTGACGTCTCACTTTAGCTTGATTAGGTTTTAATTTTGAGCATTTAATGTGAAACAATATGATTTTAGTATTTTGGCCTTGTCGGCCTTTTTCATGATCTAAAATGTAAAATTAGGTCATGGTACTTTATAAATGAAGGATTTTCACCTTTATTTTTTCATCATCTCACACTCACTCATAGTGAGGTCTGAAATTTGCGCCCTCTCTTGGGTTATTGGCTTGAATTTGTGAGGTGCACTTGTTGAAGGAAGACTTTCTTGGCATATTTTGGCATTTCTCTTAATGGAAGGTGTTACAACTAGGGTTTGCTATGCTTTTTCTTAGTGATATGTAAGTATTTTTCTGCAAAACTTCTTGATTGAATGGTTGCATTACGTATTTCTTGCATATATTTATAATTTTGCTAAATAAACCCTAGGTGACAAGCACACAAGTAGGTCCTTGTCTCATGTCCCCATTGAGAGATTTTTCAGCCATTGTTTGAAGAAGGAGAGAGCCTAGCCGTAGCTACACTCTCATTCTTTCTTCCTTTTTGCTAGCCGTTACTATTTACAAGCTGAGAAGAAGGAGCCTAGGTCTTCTACACTTTGGGTCGATTTTTCTAGGGTTTGCTGGTAGAGCCTTGCTGTAGCAACACTTTGCTTCATCAAACCCTCTTGTCTTGGTTTATGCTATTTCTTCAGCTAGCCGTGATTKCCATTGAGTTAAGGAAGGAGGAGAGAGCACCGAGGCCTAGTTCCCCCACACCAAGGTGAGCCTCTCTCCCCTAGGGTTTTGACTTTGAGGCCTTGCTCTAGCAACACCTCAAAGCTTCTCCCTCTAGTCCTTAGCCGTACTATCCTGATCCTTCAGCTCTTGTGTCCTTCACTTTTGACTCCATTAACCCTAAGGCAGTGATCTAAAGACCTCTTGCTTTGAAGTGAACTTGATCACAATCATTTTCAAAACCTTGAATCAAACCCTAACTACTAACTCTAGCCTAGGAGCTAACCTAACTAACCTATTGCTGCCGTCATCTTTAGCTATATTATCATTGGTGCAATTAAATGGTGATTAAAGGCATTAATTGAATGAAGTATTGATTTGTTGCATTGAATGCCATATTGTTCCAACATTTATTGAAGAAGTGACATAATTTTCATTGCTATTTTATAAACATTGACTTCGTCAATATTTATTATCAAATTGCTTATATGTGTATCAGATAGTCATTGATTTATATGAAGTACTAACCCATTGAGCAAGCTTGCATATATCAGTTTGTTGTTGCTTTGTCTCAGGCAGGTGTATCTCTTTGAGGGTTTTACTTTATTATTGGCTGTTTAGTCGGACTATCTGCTCGGTGGTGATTTGTGAGGGGGGAAACTTATATTTGTCTTATAATCCATCGCCTTCTCAAAACCCCAGGTCACCGGGGACGTCTCCCCTAGGCCTTACCTCCCTAAACAAAAAGAACCATCCCATTGAGGTGACATTGGGTGGGACTGGTTCCAGTTACGCCAGTTTGACTCCTCTTCATCCATTTACTATGCTAACTACAAACTGCGCGATAACAGGGCACATAATTTCCAAAGATGGGGTCAAGTTAGACCCGGAGAGAGTTGAAGCAATCAGAATGGTACCCTTGCCTGTTTCGAAGAAAGCTCTCCAGTCATTTTTGGGTCAAACAAATTTTGTTCATAGGTTCATTCCTAACTATGTTGAGATCATGAAACCTATTTATAAGTTGCTTAAGAAGGATGTCAAGTTTGAGTGGAATGATGAAAGTAAGAGGGCTTTTGAAAGTATTAAAACTGCCATTTGTGAAGCTCCTGTCCTTATTAGTCCCGATTATACTAAGGACTTTCAGATTTTCTCCTTTGTTTCTGAAGACACTATTGCTGGTGTGTTACTTCAGAAAAATGATCAAGGCCATGATCAACCCATTGCATATATGAGTCGGGCCTTGCAAAATTCAGAGTTAAGTATCCCATGTTTGAGAAACAAGCATATGCCTTAGTGAAATCACTCAAACATTTTAGAGTCTTCATCGGATATTCCAAATTGATTGGTTATGTTCCTAATTCTGCGGTTAAAGATGTTTTGTCTCAGGTAGAAGGATTAGGCTCAAGGGGTAGATGGATCGCTAAGATCCAGGAGTATGATTTGGAGATCAAACCCACAAAATTGATTAAGGGTCAAGGTTTAGCAAAAATGTTGGCAGAAGGTAATGAGAAGGCCTTGGGTATGGTTTGCCAAATTGATAATGAAGAGTTCCCTCCTAATTTATTAAAGCTTGAACAAGTGGAATGGTATACAGACATCATCTTTTATCTTAAGAACCTAACTTGTTCAAGTCATCTAGTAGGACACAAGAAAAGGGCTTTAAGGTTAAAATCTTCTAAGTATGCCCTTACTAGAGATGGATTAGGATGGAAGAATCCCGATGGGGTTATCCTTAGGTGTGTGGATGACGTTGAGTCAAAGAAACTAATGGATGAATTCCATGGAGGGTTTTGTGGTGGACATTTTGCTGCTAAAACTACAACCCACAAGATCCTTAGAGCAGGATATTATTGGCCCACAATATTTCAGATGTGCATCAATTTGTCAGTAAGTGTGAGCCATGTCAGCTTTTCACAGAAAAGCAAAAGTTAGCAGCTCTCCCTTTGCAACCAGTTGTGGTTGAAGCACCTTTTCAGCAGTGGGGTTTGGAATTCATCGAGAAGTTTAATGATAATTCAAGTAATGGTTATTCATGGGTTATTACAGCGACAAATTACTTTACCAAGTGAGTTGAAGCCATTCCTACCAAGTCAACAACTGAGAAGGTTGTGATGGGTTTCTTAGAAGACATAATTATTACTAGATTTGGGGTTCCATAAAAAATAGTGATAGATAATGCCAAGGCCTTTTGTTCAGCCGAGATGTCCTCGTTTTGTTTCAAGTACGGTATCATCTTATCACATGCATCAGATTACTATCCCCAAGGGAATGGTCATGCATAATCAAGTAATAAGAACTTAATGGCCATAGTTAAGAAGATAGTTGGTGAAAACAAAAGATCTTGGGATAGTAAAATTAAACATGCATTATGGGTTGATAGAATAACGAAGAAAGCAACAACGGGAAAGAGTCCTTTTGAGTTAGTGTATGGTTTGGAGGCTAGGTTGCCAGTGCACCTTAGACTTCCTAGTTATGGGTCAGTTGAGGATCTTTCCACAGAGCAGGATGCAGTTCAGAACAGGGTCAATCAGGTCATAGAGTTAGATGAAATCAGACGAAGGGCTTATGATCAGAATTGCCAGAAATCAGAGTAAGGTAAAGAAAGCTTTTGACAAGTCAGCTAGGCAGAGAGATTTCATGTTTGGGGATACAGTTTTGTTATGGGATAAAGATAGAGAGAAATCAGGAAAACATGGCAAGTTTGACAGTTTGTGGTTGGGTCCATACGTGATCCGAGAAATAGCTGGGCCTAACTCTTTTCATCTCAGCCATTTGGATGGTGAGCCCATCAACATTCCGAGGAATGGGCAACAACTCAAACTTTTCTTCAGATGATGGGCAACTTAGTGTCCAAAGGGACACCCTTTGTAACGTATCTCTAACCCTTCTCCTTGTATTTCAGTTTTGTATTATTTCATTCATTGTGTTGATATGTACTTAGAATTTATTTCTGTATCATAGATTCATTTTGTAATTATTGATGTTGTACATTAGTTTTTTCTTTATGTAAATGTTGTTTATAACATTTTATTTATTCATTTATTGTATATATGTATGCTTATGTTGGATATCAGTGAGCACCTTTTTTGTAGATGTTGGATTCTCGTATGCTCTCCATCCCATGTGAGAAGATCGAACACACGTCCCCATGTGGAGCCAAATGTTGACCGCCTATTCAACTAGGGGGGTCAACTCCATGTACCATGAAGATATGCATGTCAAATGCAAACAAGTCAAAGACTATTTGGTTCTACGGGGCAAACTTTTGCTCCAACACACATTTTTGTAAATGGAATTTTTGCACCCCTGCGTGGGTTAATAATGTAATAGGTCTACATGGATCATAGTTAGGTCAGCTACCTTAGTATTTCTTCATTAGGAGAGTTCCTTTCACTGAGTATTTTTTATTCTCAGGATATTACTTTGGCCTAACCAGCCTTATTAATTTCCCTTGAGTTTTTCACTCCCATTAGTAATAAATCCTCCAAAGTGGTGAAAGGCGTTCTAATGAAGTCACCCTCTGGTATCTAGTGTTTAGGAATGATGTAAATGACCATGTAAGACAACTCAAAAAGTTTCGCGGAATTCTGTTGAGTCTAGATAGGTTTTTTTTAATTAATTAAAATTTCCAAAGGCTGGAAATTTAATTAATTAATTAATTTATCATTTTTGATGAAAATTTGTAAAAACTAGGTCCGTGGGTGTTTGGTAGGGGTATTTGTGCTCAAAAGAAATGGAAAGAGACCCCCTACACCCTTGGACCAAGTTTCAACTCAGTCGGACAAGTTTTGCTAGGGTTTTGTCCACTTAGGAGTCTTAGTCAGATAAAAACAATTTTAATTGCTAACCCAAGACATGGGAAAAATGTCATTTTTGTAATAATTAAGCAATTGAGGTAAAGTAAAGGTAAATAATGGTTGAGAGAGACTCCCTAACCTACCCAACCCCACTTCCTAACCTTTACACACCCTTTTACCCACATTTAATTTAATTTATCATTTATTTCTCCCTTGGGATTTGCGCCCCTCTTGGGAAATGCGTCCCCACTCCTTGGAAAGATTTGGAAACTCACTAAAGATGAGTCGTGGGCCCCTCCTTGATGAGGTGCGCCCCTCCTACACCTCACACGTGCCACTTAAGAGTGTTTGACACACTCCTCCATACCCTCACCCAAAAGCTCACGCTCCTCTTGGGAAGTTGCGCCCTTCACTTGGAGAAAGATGGAAACATCTTCAAAAATTGGAAGTTTGCTTTCAAAGCAAGGCAAGATCTTTTCTCTTGGCCAATGCACCCTCTCTAGCTTGCCACTTCACCCATCCACCATTCCACTTGCTAAACTCACTCATACCTAAAAGCTCATGCGCCCTCATTGACCGGTTGTCTCTTGGCTTGGATTTTGGACAAGTGTCAAAGATCCAATAGGGGTCTCTTGGGCCTCTCATGCTATAAATGAGACTCTCCCCTCACTCTTTCATTACCATTCTTCTGAGTATTGTTATGCTACCAATTTCTTGCCATCACTCTCTCCCTCTCTCTCATTATTGTTCATCTTGCTTCACTCATTTGTTCTTGAAGAGCTTGGAGCAACTTTGTTGCTACAACCTCTTCCATTGATAATAAAGGAATAGCTTTGGAGGAGTCGGGGATTTCAAGACTGGTCTGGATGCTCCATTTGTTCATGAGGTGATATTGCTCTTTGTTTTGAGTATTATTGTGTTATTGAGTAGATTGTTGGGTAAATTAGTTTACTTGGCTAGGCTTAGTAATTGTATAATTGCTAGCTTATATGTTTTGAATTCACTAATGATATAAAATATGTTGTGTTATTAGTGCGTGCAATCATTATCTATTTCATCTCACATTTTATTTGAAGCTTGCAGGTCATTTCAAAGAGAGGTGTTGGGATAGATCCAAGCAAGGATCCACTCTCATCTCTCACTAAAACTTCAAAGCTTTCTGATTATCTTTATGCTTCATTCATATTCAGATTTTGGATGCTAACTCATTAGATAGGTCAATATAATCAATTTAACTTTTTTGTTTTTACATGTGGGGAATTTCTGTTGAAAAACAAAAGTTTTCTTAACTTTGTTTGAGTGTGTTGCAACAAAATCAGCAAGCAATAGCTTGCTGATTTTTGCAGTTTCTCGCTAGGTTAAGGGTGCATGCTGCCCAATTTCTTTCACAACACACCTTCAAGGGTCTCCTTTCAAAGTGGTAACTCTATCCTCTTCTTCTTTTCTATCTAAATCATTGTAAGCAAGCCCAAAGGAGTGTACCCAAGTGGCTTGCATTCTTTTCATTTCAATTTTGCTTTCCAAGTTTTAGCTTAGTTTCTTTTCTGTCTTTTACTTCATAGATTAGCTAGTTTAGTTGTGTTATCTTACATGCATGTTAAAAGCTAAAATCATCTAGAGTAGATCTCACACCTAAATGCTAGCTTAGAGCCCGTGGAGGCCTTTAGATTAAATCTTTATTCTTCATTGCATGCAAGTCATGTATTTCTCAAGTATTTACTTTAACACGTGCATGCAAACATGGGCAACTTAATGGTTTAAATAAGTACTTTCCAGTTTTTCACAATTTACATGCGATAATCTCACAATCTAAGAAATTAACTTTCAATTTCGGTTTTGGGTCCCCTAGGCCCTTTTCCGGAATTTAAAATTCATAGTAATATATTTGGCATCATTTTTTGAGCAAGCTTTAAGCACTCAAACACTTCAATACTTAGCTCATAGGTTTAAAATTTATTAGACTTAATAGGGCACCTTTACCAACCATCTTCGCCATTTAAAACGGGGTCGGAGGAAGGCAACGAAAGGTGCTAGGTCGGGGATGGTCTCGTGGCGCGCGACGTCCTTTCTGGGAGAACTCTGATCGTAGGGCTTGTTAATGTTTAAGCCATTATTATAGTTCTTTGCATTTCATTAGATAACAATAGCATAATCCAAGATCACTGAGAAATACACAATCACAAGAGACACAGTATTTATCCTGGGAAACCCTCTAGGGGAAGAAAACCCAACAAAACTTCTTTAATATAGATAGCCAATACAAGGCCAAGAGATCTCTTAAACTAATGCAGAAGATCCTCTCCCAGATATGCGCCACTCTCTCTCCTTCTTTAACAACAGATCCGAAACTTGTCTCTCAAAATGAGCAAGTGAGTTGTGTGTCTAAGTGAGGCGCTAGCCTCCTTATATATATTAGACTAGCACGTGTGAAGTGTCTCTTCACTGGTAGGGCCGACTTCTCCAACTGGGTGGTTATAACCACCTTAATTATATTCTGGGGCCTCTTAAATATCTACTGGGGCCGACTTCTTATTCTCCCTATTATAATTATCATTTGACCAATCCACAAAAGGGGATTTGGTCCTATTACAATAGCCGACATGATCAATCCACAATGGGAATTGATCTAATGAATAATATATCAAATAATAATAAGAATACTCTTTGCAGTTACATTATTTCAACACTCCCCCTTAACAAGAAGGGTATTCTTCAACAGCATCATGCAAGAGAGAGAGGACAACATCATCAAGAACATCAAGTGGGTGAGAGGACAACATCATCAAGAACATCAAGTGGGTGAGAGGACAACATCATCAAAATCATCTTGGAACATTGACTGGCGTATCTATAAATCATCGGAAGTTTTCTTCATCGACAACATCGTCATTCTCAAAGGAATGCCATCATCATCTGCATCAATATGTATTAGTATAAAAACTGATACATTATCATCATCACAACACAAGGCTGGCTCATCATAATACAAGACTGGCTTTACGTCACAGTTGTCAAGCTGGAAGCTCAGTACTTGTCTCATCTCAATGTCTTGCTTTATGTCACAACACTCAGGCTGGAAGCAAGATACTAGACTGGCTTTACGTCACAACTATCAAGCTGGAAGCACAGTACTAGTCTCATCTCATCGTCTTGCTTTACGTCACAACACTCAAGCTGGAAGCAAGATACTCGTCCTACTTTACGTCACAACCATCAGGTCGGAAGCAGGATACTAGATTGGCTTTATGTCACAGCTATCCAGCTGGAAGCTCAGTGTGTAGAAATTCTGAGGTCCTATGAGGCTGCCATCTAAGGTCTGTCCTTGACCTTAGTATGGCTCTAAGTTTCAACTGTTTGGCTGTCTTCTTTGGCTGTTTTAGGACAGCAAACAGTCATCCCACTTCTGCTCAATGTTTTATAGGTTAAGTGCTCTTTTAAGGTGCCCTTGCAAGTGTTATCTTATCTCAATGTTAGCACATGCAATATAACTTAAAACACATAACACTACCTCTAGATCTTTGAACTTTAAAATGCTGTTCTACACTTCTAAACATGCATAAATTTGACACAGGTATTTTTGGTCAACATGACCCTGGATAA